>PVHY01030568.1:0-13324 GCA_004024945.1 Uropsilus gracilis
GAGAGAGACAGGCTGCGACTGCCACGGGCCGGAGACGCATCACGCACCGCACCGGCAGAGGGACTTGCTGCAAGGGAGGGAGGGAAGAGCCACCGGGCCACAGAAGGAGGTAGGCGAGACCCGCATGGAGACCTCCCAACAAGGCAGGCCAAAGGAGACTGGCGTAGACGACAGTGGATTCAGAGATCAGCCCCCCCCCCCCACCTGTTCCCCCGCCCCTGGCACTCTCCCTCCAGGTGGAGCCTCCTTGGCTCTGTGCCCTGAGGCGGGCTGCTGGGGCCTCTAGGAGGCAGAGGGCTCCGGGGCAAAGGCAGCCGTGCTCTCAGGTGAGCTGGGATCCTTGGGGGCACAGACGCCTGACATCAATCACTTCCCCAGCGTCCCCTCCTCTGCCCGGCCACAGGGCCCAGAGGGAGACATGTGCTGGTGCCCCCTGCCCCTGGCCTGTCCTAGCCCCAACAGCGGTTTGGCGGTCAGGTCAGGCTGAACTAGCAGCAGGACTGAGGGGTCTCATTTCCAGGAGTTCACACTTTCCTTCCCCAGTGAGAAAACCTGCGAGTCCCCACCCTGGAAAGGCCACTGTGGAGGGCCTGCCCAGGGCCTGCTCTTCTTCTTCTTCTTTTATAATTTATTTATATATAGATTTCACATCATTGTGATCCCAGGGATCCACCTCCCCCACCCTCCCCCCCTTTCCCCCCCTGCCCCAAGTTGTGCGCTTCAGTTTGGTGCTTAGCTTGTTTTTGACTTTTCCTCAGGGCTTTTGTTTATTTTTCCCTGTATCCCATATATTAGTGAAACCATTTGGTTTCTGTCTTTTTCTTTTTGACTTGTTTCTGCTAATATGATTTCTTCTAAGTCCATCCATGTTGTCATAAAATCATCCAATTTGTCATTTTTAATTGATGAGTGATATTCCACTGTGTATATATACCACATTTTTTTTCATTCAGTCATCTGTTTTGGGGCATTTAGGTTGCTTCCAAGTCCTTGCAATTCTAAATAGTGCTGCAGTAAACATCCCTTTGTGCCCACATTGCGGTCTCTTTTGGGTAGATTCCACACAACTAAACGAAAGCAAAACAAAAGGCCTGCTCTTCTTGAGCAGGGGGCCTGCACTGTTCAGGTCTCACAGGGCCAGAATTGGGGGGGGTGGGTGGGCTGAGAAGCCTCAGGCACAAAATTGAGAGGCACAGGAGTGCGGGTGCCTCCTTCCTGCTGCGCCCCAGCGCTTCCCCTGCGTCTGGTCCCAGAGATGCTGCCTGACCCCCTGGGAGACACCTCCAGGGTCATGAAATCCAGTCCCTCTCCTTCCCCCCTTGAGGGCACAGCCCATGAAGAGCCGGCGGCCTCTGGCTGAAGCCCCACAGAAACACGAGTTGGTTGTCTCCTCTCCCCACTGCCCCTCACGCTTGGCCACGGGAAGAGCAACCCAGGCACGTGAAACTGACCTTGGCCAGAGATCACATGTGCGAATCGCAGTTCAACTGGGAGACACGCCTGCTGAGGGCTTCGTCCGTGCGGGTCACGCTCCCTGGCCCTGCCCCGCCGCGTGTGGCTCCTGAGTGAGGTGGGGAAACATGCCAAGAGGCCCACTTGAGTTTGTGCTCACTGTGCATGGACAGCCCGAGGGCGTGCTTCAGGCTGGGGGGGGGGGGCAGGGAGCAGGGGTGCAAGCACAGCCTGGGAGGCTCAGCCTGCCCCTGTAGCTCCGTGGTCCTGGGGAGCTGCCCAGAGTGCTCTGAGGATGTGGGTCTCTGGGGGTCAGGGCTGGCTGCTGCGCGGGCCGGCCCCCGCTGTCTGGACCGGAAAGCTGGCTCTGAGAGGGAGGCAGGCTTATCTCTGTCAGCACAGGATGGCCGGGCACCACGGTGACTGCAGCGCCATGCAAGTGGGCTGCCGGTGAGTGCTGGGGGAGAGTCCCTTTCTCTGAAGGCCTGACCTATTTCGGACAGCATCTGACAGCCCGCAGGCTCTCAGGAGATGGTAACCGGCTTCACTGACACCACAGCCCAGGGGAGGTCAGCACGTGGCGGGGGGGGGGGGGGGGGGGGGGGGGGGGGGGGGGGGGGGGGGTTGTGTCCAGCTGAAGCTACTCTCCAGGGCCTGGGAAGGCTGGAAGGCAGGTGGGGGCAGCTCCATTTGGGATCTGGCCCAGTTTCCTCTTTCGGTCAAAATGGGGAAAAACTCGGCCTTTCCATTTTCACTTCCTCTCAGTTTCACCCATGAGGCTGCACAACTCAGCTGCAGGAAGTCTGGGCAGCTTAGCTGGGTGGCCCCAGCTAGACGCCAGGACCTGTGGGATGGTCAGCGAGGGTTCACAGTGAGTGGTCTCTAGCCCCGCCCTGGAGACGCTGCTGTGAGCCTTCAGGAAGTGGGGTGGTGGGCAGGAGGTCCACAGGGGCTTGCTGTGGATGGAGGGTCCTGCGGCTCCACTGCTCACGGTGGGGCGGGTGTGGTCTCTACTTCCCCTTCGCCGCCGCCGCTTTTCACCCCCATACCACGTTTGCAGAAGCAGCACATGTAAGGACGCGGCCTGCGGCTGGGGGGCTGGGGCTGGGACCTGGGCGTCAGGCTCGGAGTCTATGGACTCGACCGGGCGGCAGCAGCAGGCGCGCGACTCCAGCCCACCACCTCCTCCCAGAGGCCGAGTGTGGCCATGTTCAGCAGGGTCTCTCCCCTCACTGCAGCCTGGGAGGCGGGCACCACTCACCCCTCCATTTCCTCCATCTTTCTGGAGCCCCCGGAAGTGGCATCGGCTCCCAAGCTTACACAACTGGGACTGGGTGCAGGGACCCCCAACTCTACAGACCCTGCTGGCCACTCAGTTTCCAGCTGCCCCTTCGAACGAGAAAGCACAGAGTATGTGCTTTGTGGGTGGGGTATCCTTTGAACCCCAAACAGGGGGAACATTGCTTCTTTCCTGAAAGATTTCAGAACCCCGAATGGGCAGTCACGTTCCCTGAACATCCCCGGGCAGGAAATTAAACAAGGCGGGCGCTGAGTAAATGCAGAGATGAAGTTTACACAGCTTTTTATACAAGCCGGAGCGACCTTCCATTAAGGGATCTCTGTGTACCCACACATTTAAACCTTGGGGAAGATTATAGGGGGGCTCAGAGGTTGAGTTTGACAGGCAGAGGCTCACAGGCTGGAGCCCCAGGTGACCTCTCCCCCATTACGCGGCCGCAGAGCAAGCCGGGAGCCTCCCCCTCCCAGCCTGCCTGCCCAGAAACCGGGGCCAGGGCCAGAGCCTCTCCTGCCACCACAGGCCGTTCTGCAGCTGTTTAATGGAGGCTCGGGGCCTGGGATGTCGCACACGGTGCCACGCAGGCCGGCGCTGTTTCGTGCAGCTATTTCCGTTTCCTCTGCGCACTCGGGGAATTATTATCAACCCGCTCACATCCTGCAGGGGCTGGGGTTGACAGTGAGGGTGAAAAGCTGCTGTCTGAAGGCTGGAGTTGGCACCCCGGTCTGGTCCTGTGGGCCCAGGGGAGGGCGGGTGTGAGAGCCCGCGCAGTGTCCGGCTTCCTTGGTGAGTGCTGACTGTGCCCTCACGTACAGGCCTTTTATTTTTAGCCATCAACCTGGCAATGTTTTCGCTTTTTTTCAAGATGGCTTTGGCAGCCATGGTGGTTGGGGACATTCAATGGCATTTCAGAATGACCATTTTAAGAAGGGACTGGTTTCCGGTCAAGCCCACGCTAGCCATGAAGGGGTTTTACAGAGGGCAGCCAGCAGCAGTGGACCCGGAGAGTGGGTGGCCAAGGTGTCGCAGGGGTCAAGGTCCCGTCCTTGAAGCAGGGGACAGAAAGGGGCTTGGAGGGCGCCTCCCACTCTGACCTCTGCTCCCTGGGGTGACAGGATGGGAGAGTGTGGGTGCTGGAAGTCACGAGGCTCACTGGGCTGGGCATCCTGGAAGAGGGTGGAGACCCGTACCCACAGGCTGTGGGTCCCAGCTCCCCCTCTGGTGACACACTGACTGTGGGACAAAGCCTCACTGGTTGGCCCCTCAACATCCTTTCCTTTGGCCTCAGTGACAAGTGGCGTCACCTGCCCCTGTGCGACCTCCTGTGTGTGTCAAGTGCATCACCGAGAGCCTAGGCTTCCCAGATGCTGGGAACATGACCAACCTCTGACCCCTCCAGACAGGGCCCCCTCCACTGCTCTGAAGGACAGGGTTTGCAGGCTGGGGAAGCCGCACCCTCCTGCCCCCAGGAAGAGTGTTGGGGGCAACACACCAGCCTGGAGTGTGGGGGCAGAGCCTCAAGAGGGTGCGTTGCCTGCTACCAAGCAGGCCCCGCTGTAGCCTGGGACAGGAAGCTGCCAAAACCAGACAGATACGGTGTGTGCCGGGAGAGGAGGGCGGCAGCAGTGCTCCAGGGCTGTAAGTTTGGGGCTCCTGGGGTACCCCTCAGTCTGCATGCTGACCACAGGACTGCAGTTTGCGATTGAGCCGGCACGAGGGCACCTAGCTGTCTGCCTGCGGACCCTGTATTTTGAGGGCAGGGGCTGCTGGTGTGACTTACACTCCTGGGGACAGTGGGAGTCAGAGGCCAGGCCTTGGGCCCAGAAGCAGAGCCAGGAGGCGGAGTCTTGTGCAGGCACTGAAGAGGGGCCCAACCCTCCCGTCTGTGGTGCTGATAGGAACAGCTTCCTGGGAAAGCCTGGCCAGCACCAGGAGCAGGTTGGGAGGGGCGGGTGTTTCTAGGATGGCATTCCCGGGGTCTGGCGTGCATCCTGCAGCGGGCGGGTGTTACCTTAGGTAGCGCGTGGATACAACTTGAGCATCTTAGACTCACATGGCGCAGCACTCGTGGTCTTTTACTCTCCGTGAGTTGCTCTGACTATGCCAGGGAGAAGATCCCTTTCAGGCCTGTGTCAGCTCGGACCCTTGGAGAAGCCCATGCCCGAGTGGGAACTGGCGGAGAGCCCCTGTCCATGGTGCAGCCTCCATGCTTGGAGAGGAGGGGGAAGGACAGGCAGGCTGGCAAGCACCGTCCACTGAAAAGGTTGCAGCCAGACCCAGGGTGCCTATTGGGGAGCCACTGCCAGGCAGGGTGCCTGTAGCCTGCACCCACATGGGCTTGGTGCTATTGGGGGGACAGTCTTCCACCCTGGCTGAGGCTGGGTCTGCCGATGCTTGGTGGGGGACTATGGAAACCTGGAAGAAGGGCCAGGGGTAGGCTTGATCCCAGCATGACACCCCCTCTCCTGGCCCTGGGGCCTGGCTAACCTGTCTCCTGCGCGAGTGAGCCTCCAGCGGTCTGCTGCTGGTTTCAACTTTGTGTCTCAGACTTAGGGGCAGTCCAGGGCTAGGGTCACGCCCTGGCTGAGGTCAGAGTGCAGGTTTTGGCCGACACTCCTCATGGCTGAGCGTGAGGTATCTCTGTGCATCCTGGACTGTGCGTTGTGGCTGGGCCTCCTCTGCCTGCCTCAGGCCTCTCCACAGGGATGGCTGCCACCCTGGTATAGAGCCAGCGGCCACCCTGGTGGGACAGCAGCCTCGGCCCTTGCTGCCTCTTCAACCTGGTCTCAGCGTGGATCCAGGTTCTGGGTCACCTGGAACGTGTCCCTCTCAGGGATGCTCTCTGAGAATAACCCCATAAAATCTGATCTAAAGCAAATATTTATTTAGAATAAGAAACAGAATCAAAATAAATTAGAAAACGGAAAAGCTCACCAATAACCCCCAACTCCAGAACCACCCAAGCTGGCTTCTGCAACCTCACATCTCCAGCCTGGGTTCCCTCCATGGTCACTGTCCCTGGTATCAGGGGTTTGGTGACACCACCATGCCAGCCCACCTCCCCACTCCCTGCACCTTTGTGTTTGAACCAGTGAGCCTGGATAGGGAGTGGGGAGCTGCCAGCAGCCAGCGGCCCCAGTGGGATGGCTGCCATAACACGAGAGGAATGGAGGCTACCCAGATAGAAGCTCTCATGCTCGGTGACACGTATCTCTGGCTCCACCTCTCAACTGGATGGCCCCATTCCCATGGCCGCCTCAGGTCCGCTTGACCCGAGGAAAAGTGTGGTGGACTGGAGGTTGCAGGGGAAGTGAGTAGTGTCACCTGATAACGTCTAACTTTTGCAGTTTCACAAAAGCTCTACACCTGGGGAACATGAGCGAGAGTCTGAGACTTAGAATCTACTGGTGTCCTGGCCAACCTGCCTCTTTCCAACCTGGTGTGGTCCCCACTTATCTTCTGGGAACTGTCTGAATCAGCTTCTTAAAGTAAGACTCCTTTCTCCTTGATTTTATCCTGGTGATGAAACTTGGGTTGTCACCGAAAACTCTATAGACAAAGGTTAAGGAGAAAGTCAGTCATCTGGGAACCAATCTCACAGCAAGTTCTCAAGTTCTGATGTTGTGAGATTCTACTCTGTACCACCCCCTTCCCCAGTCTTCTGCTAGGGGCTTGGCATGACACTGAGGCAGAGAAGCTGGAATGCCCGCTAGCAGAACAGACTTACAGTATGCTCCCTTCAAGTCTGACTGGTGGTTCTAGAACATTCCTTGCTTGTCAGCCAGAACCTTTTGCTGCCCAAACCAGGGCCTGACCTGTAGAGGTGTCTTAGTTGGGGCACCTCAACAATGAGAGGCCCATCTCGGCTCCAGCTTGTTTAAGATGGGGGAAAAGATTTTCCCTTTCCCCCCACCCAGATATGTGCGTCCTGGGTTGATGTCCTGGTTCTGCTTCCAGCTGTCAGGGTGCCTGATGTGTGCGCTGCAGGGACCTGCAGGGGCAGAGTGCTGCCTCAAAGGACTTGGTGAAATGATGGAGGGTTGGGAGGGTAGGGGAGGGGAGTCAGACCAACCTTCTCTGGGTTCAGGAGCAGGCCAGCTGGACACGGGGGCAGCCCAGGGCTCACCACCCCCCTTGTGGCTGAGGATAGCACCAGCTAGAAAGATTTTGAATCAGCAAGTAACTGTAGGTCAGGGTTTGAGGAAGAGGGTCAGAAGTTCCTGTCAACAAGATATCCTTCTTTCGGCACCAGGCTGGCAGCTTCCGTGGGTGTTCACTTGAGCTTACCCTCAGATTCCGCCCATGAGCAGGGTCCTGGGGAGGCAGTTAAAGCCCAGCATCCCTCTCGGGATTAATCCTGGCCCTTCAAGGACAGGCAACTCCCCACTTACTCCCATCCCAACCTCGTCCCAGAGGCCTTTGGGACTGCAAACCCAGTCCTCTTGAGAAGGCTCTGTCTTCTTGATGGGGCTATATTGGGCCCAGGCCGCCTGCAACCCCTGTCTTCATGGAAACAAAACATGACATTGCTTCTCAAGTTCATGGGAAGATGAGATGCGAAAGACTTTGTTTGATTGTGTTTACTCTATGTACTTCATTCTCAATTAAACAATGGAAAAGATTTCCTTTGTAAACTAGAAAAAGGAGGGAAAATCCAAAGTCAACACAATTTGGAGGCATGTTGGAGGCATTCCTTCAGGGCTTGAAGTTCTGTTTCCCTCGTGTCTGGGGGACACTCTTTCTCTTCTGACCAATCCTGCCGCTCTGCCACGGGGTGGCACCTTCTCTCAGGGTGGCAAGACTGCCCAATGGCCGTTGGCAGGAGGGACTGGCTGTGGGATAAGGGCAGAGCAGCAAGGCCCCCTGACCAGGAAGCGGCACACTGTTTTTGGAAAAAACTGAATTTCCTTTTAGCCTTTCCTTGAAAGGGAGCGAGTGACAAATGTGCTCAGGGCCTGATTCATGAAGAAATGTGATTATTTTTAAAAAGTTAAGTGAGAGAACTGAAGCTGGCCTTTAAGTGGCATTTTCAAGCCTAAACTGGAAACTGCATTAGCATTGCCATTTTATTCAGAAGCAACCCAGATTTGACCTGCTCCTCCCCTGGGGTTGAGTTGCCAGAGCAGAAGTCAGGTGTCTCTACCTTGGAAGGTTCCTCCAGGAGGCACATAGGCCCCTGTGCTCAATTCTACTGGGGAAGGGGCTCTTCCTGTCCCTGTAGGAGCAGCCTGCAGGCTGTCTGCCTATTGGAAGAGGTGGGCTGCTCACCCTTTGTTGAGAAAGTCTTTAAGATGACTCTCCCCCAGAAATGGTGTTAAGGGGACTTTCTCAACATCTCAGCTGGAACCAAACAGGGACTAGCAGATGCTTGGGGGTTGGTTAGAGCAGTTCCAGATTGGCCAGGACTGTATTCTCCCTAAATTCACCCTTCCAGCAAGAAAGGCAAGGCCCTACACCTTGCCCACAGGGAACTGAGGCTGGGGGCAATGATGCCAGGGGCTGGACCTCTGGGAAATCCAGTTCCCTCCTGGTACCTCCTCTTCCCCAAATTCTCAGCATCAGAAACAGATGTGGTACATGTACACAATGGAGTATTACTCATCAATTAAAAACGACAAATTTGATGAATTTATGGAAACCTGGATGCACCTAGAAGAAATCATTCTAGCAGAAACGAGCCAGATAGAAAGGGACAGAAACCAAATGGTTTCACTAATAAATGGTCAACCAAATGAAACTGCACCAGGGGAGAGAGGTGACCAGCTGGAGCGGTCAGGGAGGGGAGGTGGTGGGTGACCCCCAGGGACCGAAATGATGTTAAATATATTCTCAGCATCACCTGAAGCTTTTAAAATTTGGTCTCTAAACCCAAAATTCTAAGTCATTATTTGGAGCTGGGAATGTGTGTGCATATGTGTGAGGATGTGGGGGCAAGAAAGAGCATGCTGGCAAGGGTGTACTGGCAAGGGTGTGTGAGTATATCTACCTGGAGATGTGGGGGTGGAGGGTGGGGATGGGGAGTTGTGCAGGGGTGTGTGTGACACTTCAAGCACAGGCCACAGTGTCCCCTGCCATGCCTGACACAGATCCTTCCTCACAGGCAAGGACAGTCAGGCTGCCCGACTTGACCTGTCTCAAAGAAGGGACAGAAAAATGAACCAGTGATCAAATGAGTGGTTTTGGAGTTTCCACACTCTCAGCCTGGGTCTAAGATTTGGAATAAGACATGCTGAGTGTTATGAGGATAAGGACGGAGCTGGGACGGACATCTATGGGAGAAAGGGAGCATGCGCAGGCAGAGTTTCCGCCTTGCGGGGAGCTGTCTGCGGACAGACAGCCATCGCTGAAGGGAAAGGAGACAGTTTTCTTCTCCTGGGAAGCTAGTGGGGAGAGGAGACCTTAAATGTTGGTGGGCCCCCTGGGGGTGGCGAGAGGGGCTCTCTCTACCTTGGGCTCTCTCTACTAAGGGAGCCGGGTGTGGTGGCGTGCGCCTGTAGTCTGAGCGCTGGGAGGCAAGAGGCCTGGGATCGCTTGAGTTCAAGGGTTCGAGATTACCCTGGGCAACATAGCGAGACTTGGTCTCGAAAAAAAACAGCCGGGCATGGTGGCGGGTGCCTGTAATCCCAGTTACCTGGTAGGCTGAAGCTGGGGATTGCTTGAGTCCTCGGGATCAGGATTACCCTGAGCAACAGTGTGAGACCTAGTCTGGAAGGAAGGAAGGAAGGAAGGAAGGAAGGAAGGAAGGAAGGAGGGAGGGAGGGAGGGAGGGAGGGAGGGAGGAAGGAAGGAAGGAAGGAAGGAAGGAAGGAAGGAAGGAAGGAAGGAAGGACGGACGGACGGACGGACGGAAACCTACCTTAGGGAGGCAGAAGCCCTCAGAGAGTGGAGGCCCCAGCCCCACCACTTCCAAGTGTAGTGGCAACTCCTGCGGGCTCTCTGCACATGTGCCTGCCCCAGCCAAGCTTCCTGACTCCAGAGCCATTTGGGGACCAGAGGCTCCGTCAGGGGCCAGCGTCCAGGAGGGGCTAGGGTGTAGTGAGAGACAGCTGAGCATGGCTTTCGGGTGGGGATGTGGGTCCGCGGAGAACCAGTGGTCTGCAGGACTGCCCTAGGGAGAGGGCCGGGGTGGGGGTGGGGGCGTAGCTGAGCACTGCACAGGGAGGACTGTCTGTACCTTAGGGCCCTGGCAGGGGGGCTCCTGGTGGGAAGGGACTAATGGAAGAATAATGGTGGCAGGTTTCTTTCCCACTTGAGTCTCAGTTGAGATCCATATAAATATGCAAAGCAAAGCAGGAGGAGCCCCGCCCCCAGTCATCATCTCTGTGGGTGGGTTAAGGACCATTTTCATTTTCTTCCTTTTTCAGAGCTGAGGTTCTTGAAAATTTCCCCAATGACCATGGTTTATTTTTGTAATGAGGATTTTTTTTTTTAAAGAATAAAGCACAACAGCAGAAGTAATTTGTTTTTTTATTTCTCTCCACTCCCCGGGGTCTTCACTGCTTCAGTGCCTGGTCAACCCGCCTCCTTCAGCCCCTCCGCCCAGCTGGCCTGCTCTTTGCCCAGCCCAGGGCATGCTGGGGCTGGTGGGGAGCAGGTCTGCTCCCATAGTCTTGGCATCCAGGCCCTGAGGTGAGCCGACACCCACAAGAAGGCCAAGTCACCTTCCCATCTGATCTGGCCCACCCCTCATCTTTGAGGCCAGGCTGGGGGGTAGCCTCTCCTCCCCCAGAGGTGTGGCAGAGGTGTCCAGGTGACTCTGCTGAGTCAGAAGGCCAGCAGGCTGGGCCTGCTCCGCCCCAGGTCCCCAAGTGGTGATCTTTCTTGGCAGCTTCTTCTGTGGCCCAGAGAGCCCTGGCTCAGAGCCTGTCTCCCAGTCAGTGGAAGGAGACCTGCCCCTGCCTGGCAAAGCCATTTGCAAAGAAAAAGATGATAAATCAGCTGGGCCCTTTTAAGGAGTCCGCACCTGGGAGGGGACAGGATGAAAATAGAACTGGGAGGCAGGAGGGGGAGGCAGTGAGCTGGAGGGCAAAGCAGGCTGCTTATTAGGGAGCGAATTACCTGCTCTAAGGAGCACACCTAGACAGCGCATCTCCTCCTGCACCTCAGAAGTGCCTCCGATGCCAGTTCCTTCACGGAGCAGAGCCTGGTCCTGTAAATGAAAGGCGGAGCATCAAGCATGAGGATCAGCCCTTCCTCTTTCCCTTCTTCCTGTCCCTCATAAGTTTTGACTGGAAGAGGAGACCACCCCCCCTCCCCCCCCCACACCCTAACTTACCCAACTTGGGGGAGCTTTTCTCTTCACCATCTCTGTGGAAGAACCTGCCTGTGTGGGAGGCAAGGGTCTCCCTGCCCTCATGATTTAATGATGTAATGCCAGGATACCCCCAAAACTTGCTGCCCTCTCCTTGGGCAACTTGTACCCCCTCATCACTCTGCTGACCCTAGATGAGTCCTGAGACCCCAGGGTAGAACTGGGGGAACCCTGCCTATGCCTCAGCACAAAAAAATCACATATCCTCGCTGCCAAAAAACTGGAGGAAAATCCAGATGGGGCCATCGTGGAGAATGCTCTTGTCCACAGCCATGCCTCGGGCTGTCCTTCCTGGCCTTCGCTTAGTGTTGGAGCTGTTTGATGATGGAGACACACCCAACAGAGTGGACTGAGCTGGTTCCTCCTTCGTCTTTTCTTGGTGCCTCCAATGCTTTGTCACCCATCTTTTCTATGTGTCCAAGCCTGGTCCCACCTTTTGGGGGAAGACCAGAGCCAGCTAGAGCTCTGGCCCCAGAGTGCCCGGCGCCAGGCCAGATGGCGGGCTACCCAGGCCATTGACAAGAGCATTTGCATGACTGTGGTGTTCAGATATGGCAGCGAGTGGAACCTCCACAGGTATCGCCACATGCACAGGGCCCCCACTCCCACTCTGGAGATGGACATTATCAGTAAGTATCCCAGGGGCTCTGAGGCTGCCCCTTCCACCTCACTAAGAAATCCTCTGCAACAAGGCCTTCTTCCTTTCCAGGCTGCCTCCCACAGTGGTGCCTGCTCGTGCTGTTCAAACTCAGGGTGCCGCTCCCCAACCCTACTCACTGCACTGCTCTGCATCCCGTGGGCTCAGGGGCCTGGGGGCCTGAACTCCTAGGGCATGGGGATGCCCTGGAACCCTGCTCTTTCTTTGCAAAGGGGATAATGGATCCTGGCCCTGCCCCCCTCTGGGTTATTGTTTTAACTTAGTGGGAGAAGAATGTGAAAATGCAGAGAGGTGGCAGCAGCCCCAAGGGAGGAGACAAGCCAGACCTGCTGAGGTCTGTCCCCACGGGGGAACTTCTCCCTACCAGCAGCTGGGAGATGGGCTCCCAAAGCCAGAAGCCAGAACTATAAGGCTAAGAAGCAGCACCAGGGGACAGACATTGGAAAGAATGGAAGAGACAGCCAGTAAGAACAAAGAGACTGAAACCAGAGAAGATAAGGGTCGGAGAAAAAGAGACTGTTCCTCCACCACAGGAAATGCCACAATGAAGAAGCCTGGAGGGCCACTCCACACACCCGCCCTGCAGGAGGTTTCCAACTTGGACAGACCGGCCACTTGCCCCAAGGTTATTCCTGCAGATTTGGACAGCTTGGTCCACCGTGTCCCAGGAACGAGAGGCCTTCACCCAGGAGAAGGTCCCTGCCCCAGAAAAGAAAATGAGGAGACCAGTGGGCTAAACACTGACCAACAACTGGCAGCGAGAGAAGTTGAAGTGACCAGAGGCAGGGGAGTCAGGCTAGGCTGAGTCCACAGCCCCTCCAGGGTCTGTGACTGGTGGCTGCGTTCAGCTCGCTCAGCAAAACATGCATCCTCCTGCAGGAAGGGCAGGTGTTCTGAGGGGGTTTCTCCGGATGGTCAGCACCAGGGCTGCTCCCTAGATGAGGCAATGCTGATGGGCAGAGGGCACCCTGACTACACCCTGGCTCCCAGTTCCCAGGGTGCTGTTGAGACCCAGCTGCCTGGGGAGACTCACAGGGAGACAGAGCCACCAAAATTATAAATAGTGCTGGAAGACCCATCAGGCATGGAAACTTCAGAAGCCCCTCTGACCACCCCAGGCTAAGAATCCTCCACTTAGGATCAGAAGAGTCACCAGGCATGGTGGCGCATGCCTGTAAGCGGCAGCCTAGGAAGCCGCAGCGGGGACCAGGGAGTCCCGCTCAGGGCAATGTAGCGAGACCTAGTCCCAAAAATATAGCTGGGCATGGTGACGCACATCTGTAATCCCAGCTACCTTGGGAGCTGAGGCTGGGGATTGCTTGAGTCCATGGTACCCTGGGCAATGTGAACCTGCGGTTCCATGGTCAAAAATAGCGAGACTTAGTCTCAAAAAAAAAAAAAAAAAAAGGGGTCAGAAGCATCAAAGGAAGGATATTAAGATGACGCACAAGGAAGTTTTGCTAAAACTCCACATAACCCCAACACCTGGTCTACCTGTTCTCAGGCAAAGTCACACAAAGCGAATTCCACAGGGAGCTCATTAATAGTCATAGAGATGTTCTAGAAACATGCTCCCTCATTAATAGTCATAGAGATGTTCTAGAAA
>PVHY01030569.1:0-13325 GCA_004024945.1 Uropsilus gracilis
TTTTTAAAAATAGCTAAATAGTCAAGATCTCCTCATTTCCTAGAAATATAGAAGGAAATCAAAGCCACAGTAGTGGAAAGGGCTGGATTCAATCAGCCCACAGGGGAGATAGATGAGAAGACCCCTAGGCTTGGAGTTTCAACACCCTCCTGGGGACAATGGCCAGACAGACCCAAGAACAGTAGAGACCTGTGACTGAGTATCCTGCACAGAGTGGAGGGCATCTCTGCTGGGTACAGAAAATGAAGGGGAAAAATCAATCTACAGGCTTTGGGGTGCAATATGCAAGCGAGCCCCCCATCAGGCAGTGACTAAAAAAGTCCCTGAGGGTTGAGGACACTTCGAAAGGTCTGGCCCTCTGGGGAGCTCCCCCTCCCCCCTCCAGGGGGTAGGGTAAATCCTGCGCCACCCAGCTCTCAGGATATTGACATCTAGGGGCCTCAGGGTTGGAGATCCTAGCTTCTATCCTCTCAGTGTGTGTGGGGGCACCCAAGGGGCATGCATGAGCTTGGAGAGGGGATTAGTAGGCTCCATCTTCAACCCAGTGAGCCTTGTCAGCTGGAGAAGGGAGCTGAGGTTCTTTTGAACCATGCAGACCCTTGGAGAGGAGCTCCAGCTCACCCCTGCCACAGCCCAGAGAGCTGGTGGGGACAGGTGGAGAAGGTGAGTCTTATGCCACCGGGACCTCAGGGTCTCAGGGACTCTGGGTCCAGCAATCCCAGGCTGGGAAAGTGGTCTTTGCTTCCACATGGGCAGGGGGTGAGGGCTGAGTACCTCTGCCTGAGAGATCGGGGCGGAGAGGGGGTAACTCACTGGTTTACTCCAACCTCAGACCTGCACTAGGAATGAAAACTTCAGTCTCTCCAGCTGCAGATATAATGCAGAGGAAAGGAAGCAACAATGGCCCTGGATACACTCACCACCTAGGTGGGACAAGCACTGGGTTGGAAATCACTGAGACAGCAAGGTGAAACCAGCCACTGAGGTGACCTGACACAGATTCCTGCCTGCATCGTCTCTGGCACTAGGGAATCAAACTCCAGGCCCACAGTAATATGCAACGTAAAAAGGCCCTCTCTCTCCTTTACCAATCAGTAGGGGAAGAAAGCCACCCCAAGCGGCTGTAACCCCATGGCAGAACTGCTAACAAGAGAAAGGAGAGGAGCTCGACCAACCACCTGGAGAAGTCTGCCCCAGCAGCAAAAGCCTCACCGCCATCAGCTGGGAGTTGGATTCCCAAACCCAGATATCAAAACTGTATGGCACAGACCCAGCGACAAGTGACAGGATCCTGGAGAAACACACCATATATCTGCCCGACAAGTTCCCAACATGCTCAGCCTGACTATCTGCCTCAGCCATTCCTGGAGATCTGAGCAGCCTCATCTGTTGCTGTCCAGGAGTGCAAGTCTGCACCCAGGAAAAAAGGACAGTTCCAGAAACAAAAGACCAGCTGGCCAAACATACCAACAGCTTGCAGCAAGAGGAGTTGGAGTGACCAGAGGGGTCAGGGGTAGGGAATAAGGGCTACAATACAACCCCTTGCAAACATGATCAATATTGTACGATAATTACAAAATAATTTTTAATAGAAAAAAAAAAGTCCCTGAGGGACATCAGAATCACCAGACTCAGACTTGGATTCAGACCAGAACTTTGGAGCCAAACCTGCTCTGGGAAACTCATGAATAAAGTGGTTAGAAATCTGTGTAGCCTATACGATTGGGGCAGGCAGACTCCAGCACATGTGCACCCCGGGGGTGTCAGCAGGGCCCAGGGAACTTGTGAGACTCTTGCAGGCAGAGGAACAAGGAGACAACCCATGGAGACACCGCCATGGGAGAATTCACTCCCTCTCTAGACTCTACTAATCATTCCATGCCTCCCCACTAACAAATGCTATTTTACAGTGGGGGAAACTGAGAGTCATTGAGCTTTAGGTCAGTAGGCAGTTGAGGAGGTGAACTTCTTGGGGCTCAGCCTTCTCAGCTGCCTGATGGTGACAATTGTAATGGCTGTGTGCCTCACAGAACTGTGGCAAAAGCTGCTGGGGGAGACAGCCAGAGCACTTAGAACTGTGGGTCCATAATAACAGCGTTAATAGAGAGTAAGTTCCAAGGATTCAGAGACAAAGAAAGGAGAGTCCCCCAAAGAAAAGCAGGGCATTATGATGAGTTGGCACATTAAGAAATAGAAAGAAATTCCAGAAATAAAAATGGAGACACTAGAAAATTCTAGGTAGTCTGGAAAGCTGTCACTTCCTGAGCAGGAGAGGGACTACGTTTCCCTGAAGGGGAAGACAGGCAGCAGGGAGCCCAGGCAGAGGACACCAGGTGGTTGGGACTCATTCTGCCTTTGCCTGAACCAAGAATTTGGGTGTGCGGCCACTTGCTGCCTGATAACGGCTCCAGAGCCCGGGGACTTGTAGCTCTGTGAGTCTCTGTTCGGGGCTTCTACCAGTAGTGGGCACAGTTTGTCAGGTGGTTGCACCATGGCTACAGCTGCTGTCAGATTCCCGATTCACACAAGCTCTGTGAAGCGCTAGTTGTGTGACCTTACACCTGCTCCTGGATCTCTGCCGCTGTGAATTGCACCTAGGAAGGGAGGGTGGCAACGGTGAGTCCAGGTTCTGGAATTAGACTGCCAGAGTCCAAGTAACTGACCCAGCTTGGCAAGCTTTAGTTTCTCAACCTCCGTCTTCCACAGAAGAGATGGAGTCTTTCATGAAGACAAAGTTGGGCCAATATACATGTATATAAAATACTCTGATACCACCTTGGCCCATGAGCGCCCACAGATTAAATGAGCTAAGCGATGTGAGATCAGAATAGACCTTCGGTGAGTTTCAGCAGTGGGTGCTAACTTCTGGATTGCTTCTTCCCCGTGCACCCAGCATGCGACTGCTGGATGAGCAATGACGTAACTGGGTACTAGGAATGGTGGGAATGTGAGAAAATGGGTACAGGTGAAGTCCCAGGAGGGAGAGTCCTTTGTACCCTAGATGCAGCTCTTCCTCCTTTGCCCATGCTCACCATGCCTTCCCCTCGCACACAAGGCCGCTATGTCACAGGTCTAGAAATGCTCATTGAGTTTATTTGCGTGGCGCCAAGGGGGTTGGAGGGTTCACGTATACACACACACATATACACGTACACAGAGGCATTCTGAGCAATGTCGCTTCAGAGACTGACATGGTCTGCTTGGGGTCCCCAGATTTCAGAGTCAGGTATGGATCTCCGGGGTCTGAAGAAGACCAAGCTCTGCAGGAGAAATGGTGAGCAGCAGGAGGTAGGGGTTTGGGAGCCTTCCTCCTGCTCTGCAGGCCTTGGGAACTCCTCTCCCTCCCTCCCAAGAGTTTGTACTCTACTTCCATTCCCTGCTCATCTCCTTTCCTCCTCCCCATCCTTGCAGGGTGGTTTCTAGCTCACCTGAGAATCACCTGGTGCCCCAGGTGCCCAGACTGCTTCCTCCTCCCCAAGCTGGGTCTGGTCCATCCGAGTTATCCATGTTCTCATAAGAGTCTGCATCTGGGTAGGACAGGAAGAAGGTGGAGCTGGAAGTAGACTGGGAGGGGGTCAGCCTCAGAGGACCACAGAGGCCAGCAGGAGAAGCACCCACCTTCTTCGTGATTGGTGTTAGGCTGGGCCCGAGTGGAGCGGAGCTGGGGGGCGGCATACAGGATCCCTCTCATATCCTCATAGGACTGGGACCCTGCTTGGGCAGGGGATAGAGGTTGGGGGGCCTAGGAGCCATGCTGGGGTCATGGGGAAGGGAAGTGCCTAAGAAATAGAGGGAGTCTCCATGTGGAAGGAATGATCAAGGTCAGTACCAGGTTCGGCGCCCCTGTTAGCTGTAAGATTAGGTCAGTAAAGGGAAAGGACAGAATTAAGAGGAGTCAGAGTTAGACTGTAGAGAGAGCTGGGGTCAAAGCAGATGTTTGCACTGGGCCTGGGGTGAGACGGAGGTCAAAGTCCAGCTGGAACTGGAATGGGAGCTGCAGTGATGTTCCCAGTTAGGAATGGGGTAGATATTCGGGATGAGGAATGAGGCTGCATCGGTATTGAGGTTAAGCCCAGGCCTGGGCTTGGGGTCAAAGTCAGTGTTGGGCGTGGAGTCAGAGCTGAGGCCAGATCAGCCCAAACTGCACAAAGCAGAGAGATTCTCCTAGTGTTTCTTACCAAGGGAGACTGCCTCCTGGTTGGGACCCCAAGCCGTCGTCCGATGGGGGCTCAGGAAGTCTGGAGTAGGAAGAAGGATGTCACTGTTCCTCTTGGCTTCCAGGTTTCCCTCTCCCTCTACACACACACACACACACACACACACACACACACACACACAAGAAGGATGTCACTGCTCCGCCTGGCTTCCAGGTTTCCCTCTCCCTCTCCACACACACACACACACACACACACAAACACACACCCCGCCCCATGGGAATATGACCATCCTCACACACCAACTGTCCTGGTGACCGGTTGGGTGGGCTCTTCACCCTCATTCTCATAAGACTCAGCTGCTTTAAAAAAAGAGAGAGAGAATTCTAGAAACCATTCCTCCCTTGCCCAGAGGTTCACCTCAAGTCTCAAGGACCCCAAATTACCGTTAGAGAAGGAATCGTCATCCTCAGGATTCAAGGTCCCATCATCAGGGTTCTCATAGTTGCTGCCATCTGGTGGACAACAGGGTTCCAGCGAGGGCTCGCAGCCAGGCTGAGAAGGGCCGGGAACCCGGGGTGGAGGGCAGTCTTACCCTGGGAGAGTTGGTCTTGTCCAAGGTTGGAGTCATTCTCGTATAACTCCTCACTGTCCGGCTCCTCATAAGCCTCTCCGTCCTCTTCTTCTGGGCCTGGGGTTGGGGGATAGGACTGGGAATCGAATCATGAGCCCCCTCTTCCTGGAGCCAGCCCACAATTCCTGCCACAGGTACCCCCCCACCCGTGCAAATAACGACCATCACCCAATTACCCGCTCCCAGGGGGCTGCGGGTCGCTGCGGCTCCTGCCTCCGGGATGTCGCTGAGCGGGTAGGACGGCGCGGCGGCCCCCAGGGTTGCAGCCCACCGCAGGGAGCGTGCTGGCGAGAGGAGCGTTGCAGGGGGCAGGTGAGAAGAAACGGGGACCGTCAGGACTAAGGATCTGCGCGATCCAGGCCCTGCGGGAGGGCTCGGGGAGGGCTCGGGGTGTAAGCACGCGGCTCTGAGCCAAGTAGAGGGACTTCAATCTGGGGGTGCAGACATCTCGGGTGAGGCACTGCGCTCAGAACACGGCGGCAGGTCCCGCGCCTGTGGGCGGGGCTGTGACCTAGGGCGGCCGGCGCGCCCAGGGGCGGGGCCCTTCCTCAGAAGGCGGAATCGCAGGGGATTGGCGGGCCTCGGGCGATGGGTGGAGCCCTAGCGCTGGCCCCGAGAGCCGGTGGCGCCGCTTACCCGTGCCGGTGGTCGGCGTGGAGAGCGATAACACGTTCCCGTACTGGTTCTGGGCCCCGTTTCCCGGGGGAGGCGTCACTTTGAAGAACCTGGCGGAGAAAGGGAGTTGCACAGTGAGGCCAGCGTACTCAAGATTCAGGCCAGGCCACCGAGGGCGTGGGGTCATTCTAAGGAGGTTTCACAGAGGAGGTAGTAATGGAGCTGAGCTTTGAAGGGGGGCGGTATTTCAACCTCAGAGATGGAGAAAATGACACTGAGCAGAGGAGACATTAGGTGCAAAGCATAAAGTGAAAGTGCAGGAGGGGAGAGTGGGGGGCCCTTGCGTCTTTACCTTCTGTTGGGGTCAGTCATTCGCTTTCTTTTCCTCCTCAGGATCAGGGCTGGTGGGATTTAAGAGGGGGTGATCAGAGGAGGGAAGGCTTGGCTTATTTAGGGGGTGCTGGAGAGGTCACGAGGTCAATGGAGGAGATAGGAATTGGAGTTCAGATTCCACAGGACTCAGGAAGTTTGGGAGAATGAGAGGAGTGAGGGGCAGATTCCAAGGTCTGTGGGGGAGGTAAGGGAGAAGAGAAAGACTTGTCAAACTGGCCCACCAAGGGCTGTCCTGAGGAAGATGAAATTGGGTTTAGGCAGGACATGACTCACCTCTTCGAAAATGGAGAAAGCCCAGCAGGGAACCCATGCAGAAGAGCAAATAAATTAAAGTCACAACAGGGACTTTCCAGACACCACTCTCCAGCAGCCAGTGCCACACTGTTGGGGGAGAGACTCTGTGAGACAGTACCCTGGCTGGCCTCTTCCTGCCCAGTCTCAGGGCCTCAGAGGGCCTTAAATGAGGGCCAGACAAGACACAGGTCTTCAAAGTCTCGAATTAGGAGGAAGGCTCTCCTCGCTCCTCTGAGGGCAGGGACTGTATCACTGAGCCTGACACAGGACCTGCAACTGTCTATTGAGCAACCTGTGAACAAACCGTGACTGCAGTCAGAGACATTAGGGTTAAGGAAGACATCTTGAGAGGAAAGGAAGGACACCCAAGTTCCTGGCTCTGGTACACAGGCAGCTGATCATGCCCTTCAGAGACACCCAGAAGACTATGTTTGGGGAAGATGTGGAGTCAAGAGTTTACGTATGTTGGATCCCTATGTTGAACATGGGAGATCAAATAGCAATTCCAGGAGTTGGCAGGATGTGGGGGACATGGAGTGTGGAACTGAGCCACGAATGCACTGTAGCCCAATAAGCTGTGGAGTGAAGGAGGCCTAATAGGAAGGATAAAAATGAGTATGGATAGGAATAAGAAGAGGGTGGTGGAGGGGTATGGGGGATTTTTTTTTAAAAAAAGAGTGGCTCTGTTTAAGTGAAGAGCATGATCACCTGCCCACATACCCAAGTCAGGACCTGGGCATCCATCCTCTTTCCTGTCCATCAAATTGGTTACCACGTTCTGCCATTCTGTCTTTCTTAATACAATCCTATCATTGCTACCCTAACCACAGTTGTCAGACAGAACCTCAACTTTCACTCTATGAGTGAGAGGGAGGGAGGAAGAAAAATCCAGATGGAAAGAGCAACCAATGGTAGGAATAACCCAGAAAAGTAATGTCTTAGAAACAAAGGTGGGAAGAGTTGAAGCCTGAATGCAGTGTAGAGGTTGAGGTTCAGGAAGAGGCTGGTGCTAGCCCTCAGGTTGGGGGGCGCCAAATTTGACTGGCTTCCCAGTGGCCCCACACAGATGCCTTATGATTGGGGGAAACCTTACCTGACTGGGCAGTGACCTCCAGCTGCATCTTGATCGTCCTGTTGCCAAGGTGACACTGATAGAGACCTGTACTTTGAGCAGTAACCCGGGGCAATGACAGAGTAGCCCCTCCCTTGAGGATGCTCAGGACCCACTTCTCTGTGTCTGGGTGGTTCTCCCACAGTTCTAGGTGCACCAGTGTTCTTTTAGGCTTATCAGGGTACTGCTTATGAGTCCAAAAGATGGGGTGTCCGGCTGCAGGAGCATGGGGCACCTTACAGGGCAGCCAGAGTGTGGAGCCAGGGGCCACAGTGAGGTCTAGGACAGACAGAACCAAGGCTCAGAAAGCACAGTTCTTGGAATCTCATCCCCCCTCCCAAACCTGTCTGTTCCCATATACCAGTCCCTGGCCCTGGCTCTGGCCCCCTACTTGCTGGCATTCCCCCAGCACCTTACCTTGGTTGAGGGTTCCGTTACTACTGTTACTATTTTGAGGACATGCAGGTGCAGGGTCCAGTATCAAAGGGTGGGGTCGGCCCCACACATACAGCTTGGAGCTTGTGGGCTTGAGGTCCTTTGAGGACCTGTTTCCCAAGTTACAGTGTAAATTGTCAGCATTCCACCGAAACAGCTCCCCTGGGAAGAGACCCAGACCCAGCTCCAGAGATATCCAGGAGAAGAAGAGATCCCAAGACCCAGGAAAGCAGAGACATACAGAGAAAAAGATGGAGGGGAGAAGGAAGGGGATGGAAGATGGAGGAAGGGTGGGAGAAACAGAGATGGGTAAACAGTATGGCAAGACAGAGATGGGGTGGAAGATGAAGCCACAGGAATTTTTAGGAACCAACTAAACTTGCTCCCTCAGTTCCTCCAGCCTTCTCTTCAGCTCCCTTATAGCTGCTGGTCTTCCTCCACCTACAAAGATCCTCCCTCTTCTCATTAGCCCTTCCTGTCCCAGCCTGCCCCTCACCGCTGCCCTCCACGCTGACTGTCCAGCCAGGCAGTGTGGCCTGTTCAGAAGGGTGCCCCTGCTCGCACAGGTAGAAGCCACCCATCTGCTCAGAGATGTTGAAGACGAACAGCCAGGTGCCCTCAGGCCCCTTCTCAATGCCCAGGCCTGGTGATCCTTGGTTCAGCACCAAGAAGGGTACTTCCTCATACGTCAGAGTCCAGTTCAGCTGCTTGGGAGCATCATCTGGGGGGTCTTTGAAGCACTGCAACAGAGCATTATCTCCCTCTGTGGAGAGAGAGGGGGAGCAAGAGGAGCCCCTAGCCCCCTTCACTCCTCACATAATTCTAAAGCCAAGGCCCCACCAACTGGGCGTGGATGAGCCCACAGAGTCCTTCCAACCACTCCCTGAATTTTATAAACAAGAACATGGAGGTTAGAGAGAGTAAGTTACGTGGCCAAGGGCTCCCAGCTGACCTGGGTTTCTAGCCCCTGCTCCTTCCATCTGTGCCCTTTGCACATACCTGTTACCTTCACCAGCCGTGCTTCCTGGGGTCTGACTCCCACAGGGACGAGGACGAGGAGGGAGAACAGCAGGAGAGGAATCGGCATGGTGGCCAGACTCCCCGGACATACAGCTTCACCGCAAGGGATGCTGGGGCAGGCGGGGGCCCAGTGGGCACTGAACCATGAGCTTCTGTGGGGGCAGACAGATGGGTAGTCCCCCCCGGGGAGGAAGGGGTGGTTACGCCTCAGGCCTCCTTCTCTGTGTACCCCTCCAGACCCATGAAACTTACCTCTTCCCTGCTAGGTTAGTTTATTTTCACCCCAGAGCTTTTTTTTTTTTTTTTTTTTTTTTTTTTTTTTTTTTTTTTTTTTTTTTTTTGAGACTAGATCTCACTATTTTTGCCTGTGGAACCGCAGGCTCACGTTGCCCAGGGTACCGTGGACTCAAGCGATCCCCAGCCTCAGCTTCCCAGGTAGCTGGGATTACAGGTGCACGCCACCACACCCAGCTATTTTTTTGGAACTAGGTCTCACTACGTTGCCCCGAGCAGGACTTGAACCGCGATCCCTGGTCCCCGCTGCGGCTTTCTAGGCTGCTACTTACAGGCATGCGCCACCATGCCCAGCTCACCCCAGCACTTACCACCCTATGAAATGATTTTATTTGTGTCTCTGCCTGCCCACTTTCTGTTCCCCACTTGGGGTAGAGACTGCTTTCTGTGCCATTGCATGCATGGTGCCCCCTGAACAGTGCTGGGCACGTGGTCAGCACTCAATAGTCTTTGAATGAGCGGATCCAGCTGGGCAGGTATTCCCTCCTCCCCTTCCTCCCTCCTTCAACTTCAAGGTCTAAATCCATTTTCCTGAATATACAAGCTTTGTTCATATATCTGACCAGCATCTCTTGGAGGTGGGCCTCCTTCCACCTCCACACAACCAGACAATCCCCCCTACCCTGGGGTCTCACAGACCTGGTTTTAACCCTCCACCTCCACCCCTTGCCTAAATTTTTCTCTAAGTGTTCCTTTCCCTATAAACTGGGGACACCAATAGTACTATCATGTGTCTGTGCTGATTAAACACGATATAGACAGAGCATTGTGGGCCCAGCATCCAGCTCATGGGCCACCAGCATTCACAAGACAGCATCATCCGGAGCAGCTTACACCCTGACCAGACAGCAATGCTCTGCAAACGACTGACACTTTATGCCCCTTCTTCCCTGGGAGCTTATTTAGAAATGAGGTCCCTGAGGTTCCCAAAGGACAGGGTACATATTGAGTGGGGGTGGGAGGTGTGTGGATTTTTAAATCTGTTCTTCTGGACCCTTGCACCCCCTCTACATATATGTCTGAACATGGGCCCCAAGGACCCAGGAGATCTGCTTTCTCAGCTGCTGGTTCCCAGACCCTTCTCACTTGGCTGTGCTTCCTGTTTGCCTCAATCAAACCCCAGGGGACCCTTCAGCTGACTGGGCCACTACTTCCCTTTGGTCAGGTTAGGCTGGTTGGGAGGGGAAAGAGTGGGGCACAGGGGAATGGAGAGGATGAGTTTGCCCATTTGCCTTTCACTAAAGCAGATTTCTCTAATTCCCTTCATTAGCTTCCCAGCTGCTTCACGTGCTGGAGCCTCCAGAGGCCCAGTGCCCTGTGAAGAACATTTCACCTTCCTCCACCTAAAATAAACTCTAACCCATGCCTGCAGGGCCTGAGTGACACTGCCCCTACCAGCATTTCCCTCCACCATTCTTCCCCTCGCTGGGGGGTGGGGGTCTCTGTCCTTGCTGCTCTTCCTTCTGGATCTCTCCACTAGGCTTCTGGCTGCTTTCCATTGCTCAGGCCTCAGCTCATATGTGGCTCCTCAGAGAGGTTTCCCTGGGCCCCCAGATACTTTTGATCTCATACCCATTTTATTTCCTTCCCAGAACATGCCCCAGTCCCAAAGTATGATTGTTTATTTCTTCGTTTTCTCACTGGCTTTTTGGTCCAGAATGTCTGTTCTGTACCAATAGGGATCGTCACAGTCACTCTCAGGTAGCAGGTGTATATAGAAAGGAGGTTCGGAAAAGGGAGAGAAAACTTTTCTCCTTAAGCGCCCAGTCAGCAAAGCCAGTCCATTTTCTATACTAAATATTTCTAGAATCAACTCTCCTCTTGTGGGATTTTCGCCAAGCAGAACCATTCTTCGCAGCCTCTCTGTCCTGTTTCTTTTACTTCCATCCCATGCTGCGTTCACAGAGCTTCCCTAGCATCAGTTTCGGGCTTCCCTGTTCAACAGCCTTCAGTGGCTCCCAGGGCCTGAGGGATAAAACCCAAGCCTGAGCACTGACTGGCCCCTGTATAGAGTCATCAGCTCCCCCCCTTTCTGAGAAATCCTGCCAAATAAACAAGGACTCTGGACTTAGTTCTGAAGGCAGGGACCTTGCGGAGTTTGTAAACCAGGAATTGACCAGGCCAGATTTGTATTTTCTAAAACTTCCTTCCCCCATTTGTGGTAGAGGGGGGAACTGGAGAGAGGAAGTAAGGAAAATGTTCATATTTACTATTATATTTATTTACTAGTCAAGGTGCTACCTAGAGAAATAAAAGACAAGATAACCTGGGGCTTTGGTTCTTAATCCCCTGGACCTTCGATTCAAGTTTTGGGGTCGTGGAAGGATAGAGAGAGATGGTAATAAACAAGTTGGGCAATAAATAATTCAGATGGTGAGAAGTCTCTGACATAGGTATAGTGGTAGAGAGATGATAGAGGTGTCTACTTTAGACAGGGTGGTCAGGGAAGGCCTCTTGAAGAAGGTAACATTTGGGCAGAGATTTGGTTTTTGTTAGAAACTATTATACTCTTCTGGAGTGACTATACCAATTCACATTCCCATTGGCAATATAAGAGAAATGCAACTTGTCCATATACTCACCAACATTAGGCGTTAACACTCCTATTTATTTATTTTTTATTTTAGCCATCCTGGAGGTGGGTGGCGATACCTCCTTGTGATTTAATTTGCAAGTCCCTGATGGATAATGATGTTGAGTATCTTTTGGACATACTTGTCATCTGTGACATCAGTGAAATATGTATCCATGTCCTTTGTCTATTTTCAAGTCGGACTGAACTAAATAGGTCTGTTTTATAAGCTTACAAGATTAGCTGCTTTGAGAATTAACTAATGAAGCCAAAAGTCCACACAGGGGTAACAGTTAAGAGACATTGTGAACATTCAGGAGAGAACTGGGGCTGGGTGTCAGGGCCAGAGCAGGAAAAAAAGGCATTCTGAAATAATCAGTTCATTGTAGGGAAAGCTTGTAGACTTTGCAGGAGGATGCTAAGTGAAAGCTGGCCCCAAGGAAAGAAGGACACCAGGGCTGACAAGAAGCAGGCTTAGTAGTACAGTACTGGCTCAGCAGATTCATATGTGGAGGCTGAGTGCCCCGGCTAGGGAGTTAAGGCTTTACATACCCTTTACATGTTGTGGTATTCTGGTTGGGCTTGACGTTACAGAAGATAGAATTAGGATGAGAAACCAGGCTGCTTACCAGTAAGCTGAGTCGTGGGTTGTTTATCTACACCTCATAGGCTGCACTTCTTAGGTCACTATATTTCAGGTTATCATGACTTCATTTGGCCATGTTGCTTCATTTGAAGAAGGACTTCCAAGTGCCTGGAGTTACTTTACAGGGGAAGAAACTGATTTGGAAGAGGAATCGAGGGGGGCTGTCTGTGCTTTGAGTTGCTTTGTCCACGAAAGTGAGCTGTTGGAAGGAGAGGCCCCTGATAATTACTTGACTGAAGGTAGTGGCCTAGAGAAGAAGTGAAGGGGGATTTGAGAGGCAATGGGAAAGGGAGTGGATATTACAAGGAAGCACTGAGCTGGTTGAGTAGCAAAGTGGGGGTGGGAGCATCAAAGTTTCTGACTTCGATGACTGACAACGCTGGGAAGTCTGGCACAAGAGTGAAGCCGACCCAGCGCTGCCCAGAACGCGGCTCCACGAGGGCGGAGGTGCAGGTAAGCCTGACCACAATTCGTTGTAACGTGAGCATGGCTTCCGCGAAGGGCGACCAGGGGTCGAACAAGGAGCTGGCGGGCTTGGGAAAGACTGGGAGAGCTTGAGGCGGAACGACTGGGGTCGCCCGGGAGGAGGTGTAATTTGAACAGAGCATCCAAGGTCACGCGGAGACTTCGGAGGCCTCGGGAGAAAGCACTTCTTAGAGTTCTTTTAAGAACTGGCTTCCTTTTCGAACGGCGCTGCCCAGTAAAGGCGGAGAAGGGCGGGGCCTGAGGCCGCGGCCGGGTGTGTCCACTCGGAAAACTTCGGCTGTGGCTCGGCATAGCCCCCATCTCTTGTCCTCGGCCTCGAGTTTAGGGCCGATCCGGAAACAGCCGAGCGGATCCGGAAACAGCCGAGCGGACCCGGAAGCGGTGAGCGCCGTCACTAGGGAGTGCGGGAATCCGCCGTTTGCGCGGAGGCAATGGCGGCTGCTGCGCCGGCGGCCGCGGGCGAGGATGGCCGGCGACAGCGGCTGGGGGCCGGTACGTGAGGGCGCGTCCGTGCACGCGAGGGGCAACGAAGCTGGAGGCGGAGCTGAACTCCGCAGCCGGCGGACGGGGGGTAGTGGGGGAGACTAAGGAAAGGGGCGGGACCACGCCGCGGGAGAGAGAGGGGGCGGGGCCGGAGTCAGCGGCGGGGGGCGTGGTCTGATGATTCCTGG
>PVHY01030570.1:0-13328 GCA_004024945.1 Uropsilus gracilis
ACCTAGAAGAAATCATTCTAGCAGAAACGAGCCAGATGGAAAGGGACAGAAACCAAATGGTTTCACTAATATATGGTCAACCAAATGAAACTGCACAAGAGGAGAATGGGGACCAGCTGGAGCGGGTGGGAGGGGGAGGTGGTGGGTGACCCCCAGGGATTGAAATGATGTGAAATATAGATAAATAAATTTAAAAAATTAAATTAAATTTAAAAAAAGGAGTCTTATCACTCCATCTTGTAAATTACCAATTGCTGGTAACATCACACCACTTTTTCCAGTGCTTAAAAACTGGGCAGAGAACTAAAATCATGTACAAAAGGACTTACTTATTTTATCAGGCTCTTTGGAGTCACATTATAGAAACAATGTTAACTGTGTCTGCATTTACAGCAACAATTGCCATCTTCACTTTAACATCATAAATAAACAATTTGGTTCCAACATTTTCTTTAGAAATACTATTTTAAAATTCCTGTTCACACAAATATATTTCCAGACATTATAGCAAATAAATTGGATTTCTATATCAAAGAAACCTCTTTTTTCCTTCATAGAAATTAAAAATATGATTCCAGCAACAACTCTACAAATTATGATTCAAAACCTTGGTTGCTGTGCTTGACTCCAGCAGTCAAACAATTAGACTATAGATTATAATGCATACAGTTTCTTTAGTGCTCCTCATATTTAATAACATTGTTAATTTGTTTTGATTTTTTTTTTTGGTTGTTTTACTTTCTCGTTCTTTAGAATTTTTGTGACAATAAATCCTAGCTACATCTTCCTTGATTAGTGTTATCTTAAGTTATCTGAGCTTTCAATTTACCAACATTTTGAATTTCTTTTAATCACTACAGAAACCCACAAGAGATCCAACTCACCCTCAGAGGCTTCTCAATATTCTCGTCCTTCTACTGAATTTCATATAAGGCATTTCATTTAGAATTAGTTGGTCTGCAATACCAAAAGGAAAAATTGGAGACTTAGTTCTATCTATAAGCCAGTTTGCTACCCAATTAAATATATTCCATTTAGTCATAAAGATTTGACTCTGCAAAGTCAGTAAAGTAACCTGTGCTTAAGCTAAGATGAAATATTTTCTTGGATCTGTATTAAGTGTTTAATATGCCTATTTCATGATCTGATGAGGAGTTATCTACTCTCCAGAATTCCCCTCTCAATGCCTTCTTGCTACAATATAATCCTAAATACTTGGGCCAGAGGAATTCATTCCTGTTTTAGATCCTCAAGATTGCTATTCCTGGAAATCCTTGCTATAAAATCTTCCTGACTTGTGGCTTCCTGTCACTTAAGTTTAGGATTTAACATCACCTTCCCAGTGGAACCTTACTTGATTTCTCAGTCTGAATTAGTATCTCTACCCTAGAAACTCATCATATAAGTAAGGATTCCAATGATGTTAAGGAACTCTCAATAGATGGTAAGAATAAGTAACAGTTAATTTGTAATAAACTTTGTCATATAGCTTGAGAAATAGATACAAAGTTAGAGTTCTCGTTTTGGGTGTTTTTAATCATAATATAGTAAAAGTGCCTACTGTAACTATAATTCATGTCATTTTCATGATGAGGGTATTTACCTTCAATAAGTTTTTGATAACATTCTGTGTAAAAACTTTCATGAGTGAAGAATAAATCTGAAACAATTTGTGAAGGAACCTAACTGTGCTAAGGACACAACAGATGCTCAACAATTTGTGTTCACTCACTACACATGTAGCATATTTTAAAAGGGTAATTATATTCTCTGACAGGTCTAGATTATGCAAGTCAACATTTGACTGTGAATTAGGAAGTGCTGAAATGAAGTACAGCTGCAAAATCTTTTTCCACTCCAACACTACCAACAATATGCCATTTTGAAGTCATTCCTTTCCTTTCTACAACAGATCTCTTTTTGAAATGCAAAATTTCAGGAAATTGCAGCAAACCCCTAATTGGTTGTATATTAAGGTTCTTTTCTGCAGGAAATTCTCTCCTTTACTTTAACCAAGAGAGGGTTCCTGGAAGCCATGTGTCTTATATATGATTTTGCACAAACTAGATCAGTTAGACTTTTTCCCTGCCAGAAATATCAAATTCTGATCATGAAAAGACATTAAAACTGGACTTTTCAAGTCTTGGGTAAAACGCAGAGATGCAGATCAAGCTCAGTCCATTATTTGATATTTCTATGTCAAATAATTAAAATTAAAAATTTGTTTCTTTGGTTGCATTAGCCATATTTCAAGTGTTCAATATCATAGAATAGCTCCATCATCAGAGAGGATTCTATTAAAGCTGCTTAAAGTAGAGATCCACAACCTAGATCCCACTGGCCAATTTCTTTTTGTCTCATGAGATATTTTTTTTCTGTTTTCAAATGGCTGAAATATAACAAAAGAAGTAAAATCCAAACTTCAAATTCAACAACTAAAGCTTTATTAGAACACAACTATAGTCCTGTATGTGTTATAGATAGTAGGTTCCATACAATAATGACATAGTTGCTTAGACAGAGATCATAGGACCAGCAAAGTTTAAAAGATTTGTTTTCATTTTATAAAACATTTCCTGACTCTGCCTTTGAGAAGTGCTAATGTCTCTGCCTTCACACTTCTCAGTTTCTGAAAGTTTGGGAGGAAACCAGATAATGCCTACAACAGGATGTTAATGACTCAGATATACAGATGGCTTTTCCTTTCTGTGTTGGAGACATGAAAAGATAAAGGACCACTGCTAACAGCATGAGTTGGTATTGGGAGGATATGAGTAGTTGACTGTTTCCTTCCCCAATGGCATGGACAAACGCTTACAATATACCCAACCCTCAATAATGAAAATGGAGTGATAAAGGGAAAAAATGCTAACATTTTTCTTCTCTAAACTAGAGGGTACTTGATAACTTTTACAAAAGCCCTGTTGAATTCTCTTTCATTGAGCACACATCACTAATTCACCCTATGCTGTCCAGAGATAATAACATGAACATCAAACCAGGTGTAAATGGAATCCATGTAGAAAATATGCAATAGGATCTTTGGTGAACAATGAACATCTCCCTACACTGGGAAGAGGCAAGCTGGTTGTATGTGTATGTTTCTTAAAGATTTCATCACTAAAGGTAATTGTCAAAAGTCATGTCATGTCCAGGTCACTGACACTGAGTAATATTACTTTTAGGGGACTTTGCTGGGACAGATCAGGGGAATCCAAGGAAAAAGGAAAGATAGTATTCCTGAACTGGATACAAAGATGAAAGAATCTAGGGTCTCAGAAGAGAGACTGTACGTCACAGAAATTCTAGGTCATTTAATATAGGCAATTCTCAGCTCAGGACTCCTACAGAGGACACTTCAGAGAGTCTTCTCTCTAGTAATGAAACTGACAAATCATGTATCATTCCCTCAGGGAGGTGCCAGATATTCATTCTGCCTCAAGTTCTAATATAACCACTATGGAAAGTGAGGTAGAGGACAGCTTGACATCAGATGGACTGAGCTTGAATCCCATGCTTTATTAGATATCTCATTTTTCACAAATGTAAAAAGAGATATATACTTATAATTTGCTCTTCATCAGAGCAGCTTCATCATAATTAAGCTGGTTCAACTGAAAGTGCTTATCACTGAGACATGCTACAGCAGTAAGTATGAATGGTGATATAAAAGATACTAACAATGACCAGTCTGATACCAATCCCTACACCCATCTTCTTTGCAAAATAATTCCTAAGATTGTTAAGTCAATGTCCTGTTCTAAGCACTGATTTTTGATCTCTTTAGTTCCATGTTCACAGCTCTACTCCCTGCTTTCCTAGTCTCCCTTGCATTTTAGGCCTCAGTCCTGGCTATGTAGGCAAGTTAGGGTGAATGTAGTTTTCAGAAGATTTTTGTTTACTCAAGTTAAGTCACAATGAAGTTACATATAAGAGGAAAAGATCATAAAAATTCCAGACTCATAACCCTAACACCTCTCATTCACGGAACCAATATGCTAGATTCCCTTTGTTGTAAGGTAAATAACCTCCACTTGTTATCTTAATTTCACTCATTCCTAACAATGAATCTGAGAAAATAAAAGATATTCAATCCATACTGATGGAAAAATTATTTTTAATTTCCCTTGAAGTTTGCTAGTCACCACTCTGGAAAAGGGAAAAGAAAAATGAAAATCATCTATAGAGTTTCCTTTTATCATAATTACCTCCAGAGGAGTGTGTCCTTAAACCCTGCTTCTCTCCTGCATGCTAGAAACCTACAAACCCATGGAGAGAGAGCCTCCGTTTCTCTGGTTGGGAATCAGCTGTTGCCCTAGGGAGAGAGATACAAGGACAATAAAAATATTCTGAGTATATGTCAGGAGGTGTTCTCTAAGTATTAACTATATCAATTCATTTTATACAATTATCTGCTAATATTGATACTTTTATTAACTCCATTTTACAGATGGAAAAACTGAAACACATGAAAGTCAAGTAACTTGCCTAAGGTCATACAGACCAAAAGTGATAGAATGAGAATCCAAACCCAAGTAACTGATTCTGTGAATTTAAATATTGCATGTTAGTACCTATCCTTCTGAACTTCATATTTATGAAGTTCACTGAGAGAGGGGATTGAAATTGATCTGATATCACTTCTCAGCCTTTTGGCTAAGATCAAGTGAAATTGATTTGATAAACTTATATGACAGAACTTTTGAAAACCCCAACCCTTATTTCCCCAAGTCATTTATTTGCAAACTTTTGAAAATTCCAATCCCATATTTTACCAAGTCTCCCACCTATCAAACTCTTGGAAAACTCTGATTAGGTTATATATGACAGATAAATGATAGACAGATACACATATAAAGATATTACTTATATAGATATACACAGATCAGCTAGTCAATTTAGAAAGTTAGACAATCAAAGTACCTCCAAAATGCTGAGTGGAGGTATTTAGCTTTGAACACATGAAGAGACTCCTCTAAGTGGAGAAAAACTTCCCAGAAAGTGGTTTAAAGCAGTAATCCAGAATTTAGACGGTTGGATAACGTTTATCCCAACTATATCAGTTGTGAGAATTTGGTTCTTACCTCTCCACCCCCACCAAATATATCAAATATTGAGTTCAAATCTGCTCACCATCAGCATTCTCAATATTTAATCTGGGTTACTGCCCCTGCTCCTGCTTATGCACAGACGAGAAATAGAGCAAAGTAAAACTCATGTGATTTTATATAACTGTAGTTGGGGAGCAGAAACACACTGCTAGTAAGGTCAAAGGTGTCCTGTTTGGGACGAATAACTCAATTCAATAAGATGATTCTAATATTTCTTTCCATGTGTCCTTGAAGTGGATTATGTATAATTTCAAGATGTTTGCTTTCATACTCATTTGTTCAAGAGACAAAGCACTGAACCCTTGCAATGTGGCAGACACAGTATAAAAGTCACATTCACAAAGTAAAAGATGTGCCCCATATCCTATCTATTTCTTTCAAGAGGTATTAGGAGTAGAAACTAAATTTTATGTTGGTACTCATGAAACAGAACCTTGGATTCTATGATAAGCATGAAGTTAGCAGAGTGCTGATAGACAACTATTCTGGAAAGTCCTGTTCAGAAAGTAATTAGCATTTGGATTGAAAAGTGATTGATAAGGAGAATAGGGGTAAAATGCAGGTTGAACATTAAAAAGCATTTGATAAAAACCTGAAGGATTCACTCCATGGACCCCACTCTTGCTTACTTTAACAAACCAGCACCTTATCCTTTATTCCCACGATCTCTCAGACTGCCTACTGTCCCTCAAGACAAACACATACCCTCAAGCAAACTATCACCATCTACATGAAGCCCTTCTCCAACACATATGTACGGAATTAGAAACTGTTTCCTTCCCATACACACACACACACACACACACACACACACACACACACACACACACACCCCAAGAGTTGGTGGGATTAACACCATCCATAAATTGTGTGTTTCTACTGGGAATTATTGTTCCAAGGAACCTGACTGCATTTATTTTATGGATTTCTTTAAGTAACCTCATAAGTCCCAAGAACCTACTGAATTTCTGCTTTTAAAGAACAGAAAACAGTGTTTCCACTATCCCAAAGCACAAAAGATCACACCAGGATTACAAAAGCCTTCTTTAAAAAGACACCATTCAAATGTATGTCAACAAACTAGATAAAAACAAAAAACATTCATATTCCCTTTTTTTAATTTTTAAATATTACCCAAAGAGAGCAAAAGAATCTAAGAAAATGAAAACCATGATTACCTCTCAATTCTGGAAGAACGACATGAAGTGAGTGAAGAGATCACATGGCAAGTCAAAACACAAATTTATCTTCAATTTTTTATCTGTGTGTGTTTTATTATCAATGGCTCTATGAGAACTATGGGAAGCCAGATATCATTCCCTAACAACACAATGTAAAAACTACTTTTTATACTAAATCAGTAGAAGTCTCCAACTGGAAATGAAATGGGGAATTGAAGAAACAAATTTTAGGTGGTTACATGACTTACCTCTTCCCTGGATTTACAATTGCTTTTTGTTCAGGCTTGTGACCCCTTGGCACTGCCACCTGCCAGAAACCCTTAATAGAATTGCAGAGAAGTGAAAATTGTCAGCTGCACTAGCAGGATATAACAGATGAATAATATATTTCTAAATTAATTGAGTAAGAACATTTGGCCATGTCTGCCAGATTTATTTTATTGTATGATTTGCAGGCTAATAATGAAGACTGAGTTTGTAATTATAAGATTTGCATTTCTCCACTCCTTTATGAAAGCTCATATAAAAAGGCTGTTTTTTCTTTCATTGAGATAAGGGTATGAATACATGATGGATAAAGGATGGGATGGCAAACCAAATACTTTTCTAACTTCCTACTAAAAGACCCTCCTCAAGCTATGAAAAGTTATCAGTTATAAAATTAAGTTTCTGGTCTCATAGTTTTAGATACTACATTTCTTGCATTACAGACAGGACAAAAATGTGTGTTTTTCACATATGAAGAAACCCATGTTAATTCACTTTCACTTGAGAAATGCATAGGGTCATTTTGAAATGTGGATTGCAGCTTGAGTTAAGCCTCAAGTATAGTCCCAGTGTAGCAGGTTGAGAACTGGGATACTCCCCCAAGCTCCAAAACAAGTTACAGTAATAGGTTCATAACCAGAAGAGAACACAGAGAGGTTTCTTCCTTCAAGAGTTCTTTGAAGAAACACGCTAAGCTGTTGCATAAACCTTCACACACCGGTGTTTTCTCACTGGAGCACAAGTCAGATCTTCAGACAAATGTGTTGGGTAGTTCAGTTACAGCAGACCAACACATAGATCTGGTTACGACACTATTTCTGAGCAATATAAGAGAAGACATAGTTTGCTATATAACTAGGGGAATTCTTTGGAAAGAACACTGCAGAGAGTTAACCACACAAGAAGGTCCACGAGTGTAGAAAATGTAGTTTTTGAAAGCTTCGTTTCAAATTTTGCCTACTAGTCAAAGAAATGGATCATCAGAGATTAAGATTTTATATTTTCTAAGTGACTGAAATGTAGAAAACTGAAATATCTATTTCAATGGTTCTTGAGCATTAGCAAGCATCACAATCACTTTATTAGAAAAAGAAAGCATGTGGCAGCCATGAATTTGCTTTCAAATAACATATGCACTATATTCAACAAATCCAAAGTATAAAATACTGCTTATAGCCACATTAGTGCATGTGAGGTAAATACATACATACATGCATACATACATAAAGTTCTATTTTTAAATGAAATTAACCAGTGAATTAAATATATTTTTTAAGATATTCCCTTGTTGAACACTTTCAGATATTTAATATCTTCATGCTTTTCTAACCCTTCAAGAGATCTATATATTACACAGAAATCCCCAAAATCAATTTTAGCGTGAACCTCCATTTTTCTTGGTAGAATGTACACCAGCAGAATGTAATTTGGAAAACACTAAAGGGCATATCCTTGATTACATTATATATCTCAATGCAACTTTCACTTTGGGGAGTAAGAATGATGGTAACCAATGTAGTGTTCAGTAAATATTAGCCCGTATCCCTCTTCTTTTGTTCCAGGGTTTCATCTTCAGGCTTATCCTGATACTCTTGGGGCTACAAGATTAGTTCTAAAAGTGCAAATTTTGCCTGTAAAGGGTTTTCTAGATTGGACCCAGAGGTTTTCAACTGCTTTAGTCAATTGCTTGTGCCTTATAGCCTAGGGTATCACACCAAAATTGTTCAATTGAGTTGAAAAAGGTTATTTACAGTATTTTGCACATAACTGATTTTTTTCACTCAACTAATTTGCATATAGCACAATACTGCTAATTTATACTAATGACTGAGAGAACATCAGAGATTACAAATTTAAGCATGAGCAAGTACAGTAAGTAAAGCAAGAAAAAAGCAATTAGAGCTATCTTATGACAAAGAGTACTTGATTAAGTTATGTCTATCATTTATGATAGTGATTTATAATACACCAACATTTATTTGGCAATGAAACTTTCTTGACATGACATTTTACTTTTATCCTACAAGAAAGATGGACAAGCTGCCAGAGAGTTGGTAAAGTCTGTCAGCTTTCCTGATGGATCCATTCATCCATTCAACATTTCCTGTATTATGATCCTTCCCTGTGCAAAGTAGCTTTAAGCACAATTTTAATGGCTTTTTTCCTGTTGTGGTAAGACTCATGGATGTTACTGAGAACCTAGAAAGTATTGAAAACACAAAGAAAAAAGGGAAATCACCAATAATGCCATCAGTTAGAGATGAACACTGATAAAATTGCTATATTTACTTAGAATATTTTTGCTGTATGTGTGTATGACTGTGTTATATACATGGATATATGTGTGCATACAGAAAATGTGAGGTATATGTGTGTGTACAGAAAAAGTGAGGTATATAAACATGTTTGCATAATTGAGATCATATTTTAATTTTATGTTGTTTCTTCATTTAGCTGTTAATAAGGGCATACTGAATTATATCTACAATTCAATTATTGCTTCATATTTAAAGTGTATCTGAAACCGTCATTTATATCATCCTAGCCAATACTCTGTAGTCAGCAATTGTTTAGTTCCAATTATTTAAAAATAAGTTACAATCATTCAAGGAGCCTGAACTGGTTTTGCATCCTTAGAAGTATCTCATTTGTATATTTTTCTGAATAGTTGAAAATACTGTTTGCAAGACTAGAGAAATTCAACACCAACATGGTAACTATGAGTAATAATTCATAGTTATCAAAGTGACAACTTCTTAGCATAAACAGCAACTTTAGAAAAACAAGAATATTCTTACCCTTCTAATGAAATTGAACTTTCCCAGTCATTAAGTTGCATTATAATTTCCATAGTCATTTTAGCCCACTTCTATTTGGGAGAACTTTGATTAGAAGTTCCAGAAAAGTATTCTTGTTTTCACTGTTAGTATTTCTATTTTCCAGGTGAATTAATTGTAGCACTTAATGAGTAGGTGATTTTTATAGGACTACATAGGAATTTAATTTATTTCTATTCCAAAAGGTTTTGTATTTTTATCATATATCCCCTACACACTCTCTAATGAAGATCAAAGTGATGTCTGAATGAAATAGATGGGTTGTAGTCATTGTCAGTGGAAGCTCTGTCCAACACACAAGGATAACTGGCATTAACTAATGTGTTGAACAGACTTAAGCTGAATATATATTTTCACAACTCCCCTAAAATCTTCCTTCCTAATAACATCCTCTGAAGTGTATCTAATAACTTTCCCCATGCTATGAAAACATCTTAACATTTTATAGCAGAGCTTTAGTCATTCTAGAATTCACAAGTCCCATCTCTTCTATGTAAATTCTACAAAACACTTAACGCCTGCTCACAGTAGATTCCCAAATGTTCACAATCACATATTCTTAGTGGAACTTTAAATGGCCACTGAGCCTCTTTTAGCTCAAAATTTGATGATTGTTCATTGACATTTCCTCAAAAGTTGCTATAATCTTGTAGTTTCTATTGTAAAAATCTGAGGCATTCAGCATTAACAAAAGATAAGTGATAAGTGTTTTGTTCCATTCTTTCTAGTACATAAATTAATTTATATAGTGTATGTTCCTATGTTGAGGCCAGTTACATTCTTTTGCAGAGTGCTCTTTTCCAGGAAGAGAAAATTCATATTTTGTGGGCCTGTTCTGTGCCTGCCTTGGGCTGGACACTTTATACATACTCTCTTCTTTACACACACACACACACACACACATATACACACACACACAAGCCTCACAATGCCTTACAGTTCAGAAAAAAAGACTCACAGGTATATTTAGTTCCAGTTCTGACCTAGTTCCATATATTTTTTAAATTTATTATTATTTTCATATGACATTGGTCATATTTTTATAGTCACTGTTCCCCTTAGGTATGGCCCACCCTATTCCCCATTTCCCCCGTGCCCCTTCCAGTCACTTTGATATCTATCTGACTTCAAGCATCTGCTATATCCATCACCATGAACTGTTTAACAACTGTATAATCCAATAGATTTCCAATGCCACAGTATATTCCAGAGGGTCTAAGGACTAACTAGTTCACCACAAAGGAGACACAGTTGTTCTGCTACTATACATCAAGTAAATTCTAAAATTCATGCCATTTTACAAAAATTTAAGTTCTAGATAAAGTCTGGAGATGTACCCCCTCACTTATTAATGGGCCATGCAGGATGCTAAGTATGTGGGATACTTGCATGAAATCTTAAGAAAACAGAATTATGGAGTCTTTTTAATGAAATAGATGGTAGCCAAGGCTTCCTAAAAGTTCCCACAGACTATCTTGATTCCATCAAAGAATCATCTCAGTATGGAAATAATTTCAAATCTTAAATCATACATTTCTACCTAGAAGTATACTCTTATGGCAGCATTTCTACCTATAAATATATTCTTATGGCAGCAGGGTCCCTAGAATCACTTATTCCTTTGACAGATATCTTTTAAGCACCCACCTCAGATGCTCAATGAGCATAGATCAAATAAAGGTTCTAGTCTTTGAAAGAATGAGTGAACAATATATCAAACAAGAACTATAAGAGAGGGCTTTGATAAACAGGCAAATTACATATAGCTTATCAGGAGGTGATAACTACAGAAAACTATCTAGTATTACAAAGCAGTTCTAAAATGTGGGGGTAGCACACGCTTCAATTTTAAATAATAAGATTAGATTGAACCCCATTGAGAAGTTGATATTTGAGATAAGATTTTAAAGAAATGAAGTGGTTAGTTTAGTTAGGTATACATTTGAAGTTAGGTATACATCTAAAGCTGCTGAAAGTGTACAAAAGTCTTAGTACTGAAGCATGTTTGACATGCTTGATGAGCAAAGAGACTGCTGTTACTGGAGTACAGTAAACATGAGGTAAAGCAGCAGGACAGAAAGATGGGTTTAGACTACGAAGAGCTTGAAAGACAATGTAAGGTCTCTAGGTGCTTAACTCATTGGTGTAAAGATGAATGTAAACATAAGTTCAACCTATGAGTGATCTTCAATTTTTTCACAAACTGGACTCCATTTTGTTGCTTCATTATTGCTTTTAAAGGGTACTATATGATTCTTAACTTCCAGCTTGTGCATCAGAGACACACTAATATATAAAGGAAGGAAGTGACAAAATTGTCAATAAGTTCCCCAAGCAATGGCAGCCAAACAAGGAAGTGTTTTTAGTCCTAGAAAGCTACCTGAATTAGTGAAGTTTGCAAAAGTGTAGCTGGTCAAGATATACGTCACAGTAATTAAAAAATATTTTAGTAGTGTGTCTACTTGTTAAAAACCAGAACTCCTTTTTTGAACCACCAAGCTTCCCCTTCATAGAGTTTTCATGTGTTCATCAATTTCTAAGACATTTTACTGTAAAAATAATAGCTTATAACAAAATGCACTGAAAATGGAATCTATATGAATGAAGCAGAGAACCTGGCAGAATATAACATAGCTATTTGAAGGTAAGAGAAAAATTAAAGGACTTGGATTACCAGGTTGCCAGTCACATTCATTTCATAAAGCTAGAATTTCCTTAGTAAAGGTAGTATATAACAATCATGATTTTATTATAACTAAAATCCTTGTCAAGATAATATATTTTGTTTTATAATAAACATTACTTAAGGCGAGTTATCCTACAATTTACTGCAAGAGGGAGGAAATCAGATATGTGTCTAAGACACAGCAGGTCCTAGAACGTTTCTTTGAAAGGAACTTTCCTTCCATCAACTAAAAATGTTATGTCATCATTTCCTTATACTATAGAACATTATTCAACTGATATAGAACAACATTATTCAAGGACAGCTTCAGATATCAGTTTGTTTGCTTGTTTGTTTGGTTTGCTTAAAATCATTATTGCCAAGAACCTACCAAAAACATTAAATGGGAACTTGAGTTGCTGCATTAAGACCCTGCTTGCAGATAATCTTTTGCTGTCCACCATCTAGACACAGTGATGACCTCACCTAAAATGCCACAGCTCACACACACAATGCTCACATCAACCAAATTGACTATATTAACCAGTCATTCTGGGATGTGAAAACTCTGCTATATGCCCAAGCACACACTATAATTATCAAACCTTGAGAAAACTGTCAGTGAAGAATAAATGCCCTTCATTCAAAATCAGCATTTCCTCACACTTATTGAGTGCAAGGGTGCATCTATCCAGAAGTTGTCTTTTCAGCACATCCTTGAGTTAAATCAGCACATCAGTTCAGGCAGCCCAGGGAGCTATGAGCCACCACTTTTCCATCCTCATTACATTCTCCCCCCAAATATATCCCTAGTGAAGCCTGAGTCCCCCAAACTGCTATTGCAGTCAGTGTGCAGTACAAATGTAATCCCCGCTATTATAGTGGAGGCTGTTCTCATTCTTATCTTTCCTCTGCATGGAAGAGATTCCATTCTTGTCAGATGTTTATTATCTTGGGGGTAAACAGTGTTAATTAGGAAAACCAAAGTCATCTGACAAGAATGGAATCTCTTACATGCCTGTAAGCTTCAGCGTATGAAGCGGCCGGGGCTAGGGATCGTGGTTCGAGTCCCGCCTGGGGCCCGTAGCGAGACCTAGTTCCAAAAAAATAGCTGGGCGTGGTGGTACTTGCTTGTCATCCCAGCTACCTGGGAAGCTGAGGCTGGGGATTGCTTGAGTCTGTGGTACCCCGGGCAACATGAGCCCGCAGTTCCAAAGGCAAAAATAGCGAGACCTAGTCTCAAAAAAAAAAAAAAAAAAAAAAAAAA
>PVHY01030571.1:0-13322 GCA_004024945.1 Uropsilus gracilis
CGGCTGCTCGGGGTCCCCCATCTACTGGGGGTGGGGGTGGCGGAGGGGGTGGGGGCGGCTGGATATGCACAGTGTGGACGCCTGTGTCCGGGGCCACACGGACGACGAAGGTGTCATAGGAAGTGGACACATAGAGATCCACAGCGCCGAAGGTCACGTCCAGTGTCAGGCGGATATCCACGTTGGTGAACTTGGGCTGCACGCCAAAGAGGACGGTGCGACCTGGGCCCAGTGCCCGGCGCTTGGGCTCGTGGAAGCAGTTGGTCTGGGATGTAGGGTCCAGGCAGCACTCCTGCTCCACAGAGATGAGGCGATAGCACTGCTGGCCGCCCAGCGGGCTCCCGTGGAAAGACTCTCGGCACTTAGCACACTGCAGGCAGGTTGAGAGAGAGGCGGCCATCAGGGCCGAGCTCAGCACCCGGGCAGCCTCCACGAACATTCCGTGCCTACTGGTAAGTAGCCTGACCTGCACCTTTCAGAGCCCTGGCAGCTTCTTTGTGAAGCCCTGGATCTCCCTGAGAGCGTAGGCATTGCCAGAATCCTTCACTCTAGCACTGCTGTCCCCCACAGTGACCACAGCGCCCTGAAGCCAAGGCTGCAGAAACAGGCACAGTGAGGGTGAGGAGGAGCGCTGTAGAGTCCTAGTTCGATTCCCTCACTAGCCGTGTAGCCTTGGACTGCTGACTTAACCTCACTGAACAGGAAAATCTTTCTCTATACACAGGTGGTAAACAGGCTCACTCACATGACTGCTGAAACCTCAGGCACAGCCCAGGGTGGGTCAGCCTTACCTGCCAGTCTTGCTGTTTCTGTACTGTGTCAGGTTGTATCCTGCCACAGGGTCTTTGTACTGGCTGAACCTCTGCCTGGATGGCTCTCCACTCATCACACCTTGTCTGGTAGCATCCTCCCTTCCACCAAGTCTTTAACTTGTGTCACCTCCTCACCAAGTCCCTCCTACACCACTGTTACTACTGTTTCTACTCCAGTCTTCCTAGTCACCCATACTGCTTAATTTTCCTCCCTTCCTTCTCATGACTAACGCGCTGGTATTAAGCTGTTGCCTGACTCCTTCCGTGAGACTGTAAATTCCTTGAGGACACATCACCTCGCCTGTTTGTTCCCTTCTGCATCCCAGCACCTCACAAGATGCCCGGCACAGCAGCCACGTGCCACTCAGTGATACCTCCTTCAACCACATCTACAGTGGTGGTCCCAGCAGGCTACACCCGCTAGCCTAACTGGGAAGTAAACTGCCATGTCAATTTGTGCAATTATATTCTGCCATTCCCGCAATGATGAAACCACCTAGCATACCTCCCAGAAGGTAGCCAGCCCACTGCGAAGCTGGCGTGGCCATAGCAGGTGCTCAGTGAGTCTGCGGTAAAAGACTGAGAGGATGAGTTAAGTGCTACTCTGACCCCTGCAGGCCTATGGAAACTGCCCAGGCTCTGGGACCTGGAATAGTCCAGATTCCAGACACATGAAAGCCTGACCTGGGAGGGCCATGGGAAATTTGTGCCTTGGCCAAGTCTCACTGCGCTGGGCACAGCCTTGCCAAGCCATCCATATCCATGCTGTCTCGAACTACCTGTAATGGAGTCTGTCTCCAAAGCCAGCACCAGCTCGGTGGCAGCCACTTCTGACACTCGCTACTACTACTGCTGCCACTGCACAACTTCGGCTGCTCTGAACTGCTGGGGGAAGAGGTCTGGGCTAATGTGAGGATGGTGATGGTAAAGGCCAGGGGGCCTTCTGATTAGGTATTAGGGAAGCAAATATTCTGTCCTGGGATAGAAATGTTGGGAATCAGTGAGCCTTGTAAAGTTCTGTCACCATTTTGGACAGAGTTGCATTTTCTCTTCCTTCTCGAACTAGAGAGAAGGTGGGTACTGTACTAAAAACAGGGCCCAGAGGATCTCCTCTGTGGGAGGCAAGCCTGCAATATAGCAACCAACCAGGTGGCCAGTGCAGAGGGGCTTCCTTCCCTGAAAGAAGAAAAGGGAAGTGGACTTAAGGGGGATTTGAATGTGGGTATTAAAAAATGATAGAAGACCCTATGTAGCTCCAGACCATCAGATGGGGGCTGCTGTCTGGGGGGAAATCTGTCTGAGAATGAAGTCAAGAAAGGAAAGCAGAGTCAAGATGAAGAGAAAGAGATTCCTGCTCTATGAGCTCCTAGATCCAGCCATTCCTGAAGCCAGTCTCCAGAACTCTACTTTGTGTGCCAATGTATTTTCTGTTTCTTACATTATTGAGGTGGGTTTTCGGGCAGTTGCAACCTCCTGGCTCTGCCTGTAATAGAGTCTGTTCAGCACTCTGAAAGGGCCGCAGAGATTCATGTCTGGATCCCCAGCATAACTGCCCAAAGCCCAAAACAGTCTATCAAGCTACCCTGATTCCCCCAAATCCCAAATATCAGAACCATGTCATTAGGGCTACCTCATCCTACATCCCTCTTGGGGGTTACGGCCCTAGTCCCAAACGAGCTTCTCCGGTCGCACCTGGTACTTATAGCAGTCTCGGCGGTCACTGGGGGAGCTGCCCTGGCACGTGCCCGTCTCTGTGTTGTTCTGACATGGGCAGCCCGTCCCGTCCTGCTCATTACATGTGTCTGCATGCCCGTTACACTGGCATCTGAGAGAAAAGAAGATAGGAGTCACAGAACTTGCAGGACCTACAGGGATCCCCGGCTGATGCTGCATGAGTCTCAATCCATGCAACAGGCCAAAAGAGGGAGGTAAGGTCTCGGAGGTCAAGCAGTTTTCCCAGGAGCACAGAGCTGTTTAATAGCAGAGTCAGGATTAGAATCGGGCTGAACCAACCCCAAACTCATGGACCATGGAGAAGGGCATGAGGTGGAGACACTGTCCTGCAGCCTCTCACTCAGAGGCCTCTGTCTCTGCCCACTAGCTCCCATCAGGGTGGCCTGTAATCTGAGTTTTGGCACTGGCCTATGAGGTCAAGGGTCTCCCAACTAAGCTAAGCTCATTTCAGCTTCACTGCCCCAGCCCAGGGTTCCCTGGCAATTTCATGCTCCCCGGACTGAGGGCAGAGGTCGGGGAAGGAAGTCTGGCTTGCAGCAACAATCTCAGCCAGCAGGACAAGGGTCCCAGCCCTTCCTCTCACTTGGTGCACTTCCCGTCCAGGAGGAAGTAGCCATGGAGGCAGCTCTCGCACTTGTCCCCGTAGCTGTTATTCTGGCAGTTCACACACACGGCCTCGTCTTCACTAGGACCCTCTGTCACCCAGTTTTCAATCTGGCCAAGGAAGGGCAGGGGGATCACTAGAGAGCCCTGGCCAGCCCCTGCTCCCTCAGACCCAGAACCTGGGCCCGGGCTCTCACCTCTTCTGGATCCAGCGAGTATTTCTCCGGCTCCCTGCGAGCCAATTCAAGCTCCTTCCTGGAGACACAGACGTTGCTATTGCCGCGACAGAAGGCATGGCAGGGTCGACAAGTGCCGCCCCCCACAGCTGAACCCACAAATAGCGGAAGACACTGCTCACAGTGGCTGCCCTGGAAACCAGCAAAGGGTAGTCAGAGGCTGGAGAATCATGGGGAGTGCAAGTGTGGGAAAGGGGTGGGTTCTGAGACCACCAGGAGGATTCATGGGCTCAGGTCATCCCCACCTGTCTGCAAGTTAGCCCTCTGCATGCCCTCACACACTTCCAGTGATGCGGGTTCACTCCCTCTGCTCCGACTGTCAGTTGACAAGCCTAGTGATAATGGGATGGTGTCCCCAAAGTCTTCCCAGCCTCCCTGAGATAGTGCTGAGAGGCCTCTTCCCTGTGCCTGGCTTATTGACATGCCTAAGCCTGGCTGAAGGAGGGGCAGGGGTCCACCTTGGTGTGGTTCCGGCAGAGCAGGCAGTGGTCCCGGGCCCCAACGCCGGCGCACTCGCTGTGACGATTGCAGCGACACTCGGTGGAGCAGTTGTGGCCAACAAAGCCGAAGTGACAGCGGCAGTTGTCAGGCTGCACACACGAGCCGTTCACGCAGCCCTGGGCACACACAGGGCGGCACAAGCCCGTCACGCTGCAGGGGGGGTGAGGGGGCAGGTCATGGCTGGGCAGAGGCCCCAGGCTTCAGCACCAGGCTCACCATATTCCATGGATCCTCACCCCTGGTCTGTCCTTGACTCTCCCCCTCTGAGACCCCCATTGGGGCCCTATCCACCATATCCTCTAAGAGCTAGCCCATGACTTCCACTCTTCCGGGCCCCCCCCCCCATGAAACTCACCAAAGAAGTGAAGCCCCTCCACACCCAAGCCCCAGCTGCCCACCTCCTAGACACTACCTAGTCTCCACACCTTGGGCCCTGCTGGCTTCAGTGCCATCTTACCCTGTTCTGGTCCCCAGTTTCCCACCCCAGTCTATCCTGGCCCGCTCCCCTGGTCCCCCGAGTCTAGCTGCAGCCTCACTTATCCATGGTGTAGCCCGTCTTGCAGCTGCACTCATAACCATGTGGCTGGTCGTGGCAGTTCTGCGTCTCATTGCAGTCGTGGTGCCCGTTGGCACACTCATCCTCAGGGGGACAGGCCAGAAAGGCCCAGGAGGCCCCCGGACGCCCACATGTCAACCCTGGCACAAGGATGGAGGACTTTACGTGGGGGCCTCCCCCCAACCCCAGCCATCGAAGCCTGGCTCCTACCTCCCCCCAGGCACCACCTCTGGGACAGTCCTTCCCCCCCACAGTCTCTGTGCCAGGCGCCCCGCCCCCATGGAGGATCAGCCCCTGGTTCTCACCCCTACATGTATCTTACCTTCCCGGGGGCCACTGAGTCCACCCTCTAGGCAGCGGCCACCCCCATCCTGGCCTCCCCAGGCACACCAGCCACAGTGGGGACGCCGTAGGCACAGGGCACACTGGGTGGCCTGGGCGCAGCCCAGGGAGCAGCTCTCGGGGCCTCGGAGCAGCCGTCCACAGCCTCCAGCCATACACCGCAGGGGCAAGTAGGAGGGGCTCAGACACTGTCAGGGAAAGAGGAGCAAACAGACACATCTGGGTATCTCTCCAGGCTGCACCCTTTTTTGGATGACCATACCCATTCCTGGTCACAGCAGGGTAGGCAAAGTGAATGTCGGCTGGGACCACCACCCTCTCCCTCTGGCACTTCTAACGAGAGGCCTGAGTGGGAAAGCAGGCCAAAGATGTCCTTAGCACTTAGAGGGCTGTGTAATCTTGGACCTCTGGATGAGTGAGTAACAGCAGATGAGAAGAAAAGAGAGGTAGGAAAAGAACAGAGCAGAGGCGGAAGGAAGCAGAGGTGAGACCATAGCTCAGGGAGGGACAGGGAAGCAACTGTCTGGCTCAGCTTCTCCCTTGTAAGGCCTGGCCACACTTCCCACATTGGGTCCCAAGAGGCACCTGGCTCAGGGTCTGTTTCTGACAACCAAAAACAGGTAATGACCCCAGGGAGAAGGAGCTAGTGGTGGAAGGTGGCCACAAGCCACAAGTACTCGCTGCTGAAGTCCCAGGATCCTCCTGCTCAAGGAAGCTGAGGGTCTGTGGCTGGGTCACACACCCTCCCAGGCCATCATCACTTAGCATGTCAGGACTCGGGCAAGAAGCGGTGAGGTTGAGACTCAGGCGCTTCCCTCTGTGACCAGGAGCACTCTAGTTACTACCCTGCCTGGCCCGGTATAAGAGCAGACTGCCTGGGCCAGTTGTCTGAAAGCGCTGAGGGAAAAATTGAAGCAACCACATGGCCCAGAAAGCTCTGAGCTCCACAAGCAGCAGTGCCTCCAGCATGAGCTACCACTGCCAGGCTGCCAGCAGGCCTGCCCATCTGGCTCCAGGGCACTAGCAGACAGATAGCAGGCCATCTGGGAGGGGCAGAGAGAGCCCCAGTTGCAGCAGTGACCTCTGTGTGGCCAAAGGCAGCATGGCCAGAGGCAGACAGCTCCCAGATGAAGTGTGGGAAGGTAGGTTGTGCGAGCTGTCTGCTGACCAGAGCCCAGGCCCAGCAAAGTGCCTGGCCCCACAACGGGACTCAATAAAGAATGTGGTGATGGAAGGGAGGAGAGATGCAAGTCTGGACAGCCAGGGAAGAGAGCAACCCTGCCAGGCCCAGCAGCTGAGGTCAAAGTCACTCCAATGTACAACACAGGTGGTTAGAGCATGGCAGCTCCCAAAGGTCCTGCTGCGCACCTGGCAGCAGTGACCTGTGTATGAAAATCTGAGTCCACACTTTCAGTGGGATATTTCACACAAGTCAGAGACCTGGAAGAAATCCATGCACATTTAGGCATCAGCTCTGTGCTCAGAGGCCCCTCCTCATCCTCCTGCCTTGCAGGTGGCAGCTCCCTCCCCTGGCAGGCCCAGAGCATCAGGGGCAGCAGCATGCCCCTGCAGCTCCCCACAGAGACAATAGCGCAATGGTAGCATCAGCCTCTGGAGAGAATGGGGATCACAGAAGGATCCCACGGTGTGAGGAGACCACAAGGCAGCAGCATCACAAGCCTGGCAGAGACAGCCCCCCACCCAGCAGCAGTGACCCTGTGGAGTATCCCAGACAGTGGGGCCCGGAAGTCTCCCCAGCAGGAGGGCCTCAGGGAGGTCCTCAGTGACAACTCCAGTCCATACCCTTAAAAAAAGTTCCCCATTTAAGTCGTACACCCATCCGATGTTCGAGTGGAAGGTTCCAGCCTTCTAAACACCACGGCCCCAGATGGGACATCACCAAGAGACCAAGCACTTAGAGGTTGGAACTTTCAGTCACTCCCACTGAGCTGGGAGGAGGGGTGCCTGGGGATCATACCCCATAAAATCTTTTAAGTAGTGAGCTTCAAAGAGCTCTAGGTTGGTGTACACAGCCAATGGGAGGGGGACAGTGTACCAGAGAGACATGGGAGCTCCGTACCCCACTTTCCACAGCTTGCCCTAGTCATCCCTTTATTTGGATGCTCCTGAGCTGTGTCCTTTATAATAGGTATCAACAAGCAAATGACTTTCTGCGTTTTGAGTTGTTCTAGCAAATTACTGAGGCCCAGGAAGAGGGGTTGTAAATCCCTGATGTGTGGCAGGCAGTTCAGTAAGCACAGGGGCCAGACCTGTGACGGAGTAGACAGGCAGAGGACACCACAATTAAGTGAAATGATGGACGCCTGGTTAGAGTCCATGGAGTTAGAGAACTAGGCACTGACCCTCAGGCCTGCAGCTATCAGTTTGTTTTACTGAAGAGTCCCATGGGCCGACACCTGGACTGGGTCCTGCTCAACAAAGGTGTGCATGGAAGTGGACAGCAGAAGAAAACAGACTGGGGACTCAGGCCCAGACAACAGGAAGGGACTCTTTCTCCCACTGCGTTGGGGGGAGGGGGGGATGAAGACCTCCCTAGGGATAGTCAAATCATGCTGGCCAGAGGCATCTCTGGATGAGACTTTATGGAAGAGCTGGTTGACAGGTTGTGGCTGGCATACACCAGGCCTCCCTGGACCATACCCACCTTCAAGAACCTCCCTCTAGCCCACAGCCACAGACAAGGAGTGGGTCTGAGCTCCTATTCTGAGCTGCGTGCCCCCACCCCTCCCTGGCCACATCATCAAGGCTGAACACCTAACTCAGGGGCTGGAGTTTTCTCTCGGGAGCATGTGCTAACCAATGTAAAAAAGGATGGTCATTTCTGGAATTAGTCTGGGGTCCCCATTTTGGTTGTGCCCATTGATGATCAAGCAAGAGAAATCAGAAGATGGAGACATGCAGAGAACAGCCAAGACTCAGGCCATATGGGCTGAGAACGATGGAGCAGCATGCTTCACCAAATACCCCCAGTTCCTTATAATGATCCCAACACCAGGCCCTATAAAACCAGGACCAGTGGGTCCCATCTCTTTCAACCACATGTTCCAAAAGCATGAGAACAAGAGATGGAGAAGGGAAATTGAAGGGAAGTTTGGAAGGGAAGAAGGACACTATGAAAGCTCATGGAAGAGAGGGGCAGGGAGGCAGAAGGAGAGCTGAACACCCAGATGCTGGGGAGTCCAGGAGTCCAGAAGAACTAGCAGGGAGACTCAGATAAAGACAGAAGAAAGAAACCAGGAGGAGAGGAGAGAGAGAAAGTGGGGGAAGGACAAAGCACCATGGCGGGCCAAGTTGGGGAGAGGGAGCAGGCAGAACAGAGGAAGAAGTAACTGAGAAGGGCAGTGCAGGCTGGGAGGTGGGCCCCCGGACGCCATGGGGTACCTGTTGGAGGCTGCTGCTCCAGACGCAGTGCTGCCAGCCCCCGTCTGCACCCTTGGAGTCCAGGCAGGAGGAACAGTTTGGCAGGAGGTGACAGGGGGTAGGGCAGGGCAGAGGGGGCGATGACTCCACTGGCATCGGGGACACATTCAGCAGAGAGTGGCTGAAACACGTCCAGTCATAGGTGGGCTGCACTGAGAGGATGCGACGGGTCTCCCCTGGGGTTGGGGGCACAGGAATGAGAACATGCTTGGACCCCAGGCCCTCCTCACCAGCCCAGGAGTTCAGGCCCCCAAACACTCCACTCAGGGACCAAGCCTGGGCTGACCTGTCCTCTTGAACTGTCGTGTCCACATGCACTTGCCCTCCCTGGTACACTGCTCGCAGTCGGCCGCCCCACATGCAGCCTCGGAGCAGTTGCCGGCCCAGAAGACCTCTCGCTGGTTGATCCGACAGTCATTCTCTGATGTGCAGGACCCATTGCGCCCAATGCAAGCACCCTCGGGGCAGTTGGTACACCACTTACAGCGGGGGGCAGATGCCTGGCAGGGGCAGGTAGGCCTGGGTCAGTGGGGTGCTCAGGACCAATGGCACCACTCCTGACCCAGCACCGCCCGCCCAACCATCAACAGTCCAAGGGCTCAGGGTCTCACAATGCCTCTCTAGCCCCACCCAGTATCCCTCACCTCTCCATCTCCTGGTTGTAGGGTGCGGGGGTGGCGGGCAAGACATTCACTGCAGGTCCGGAGACGGCGACATTCCTCTGGAGAGCGAGGCATTGGGGAGCAGGGTGGTCCCCCACAGCCTAGCCTAGGGTGACAGAAGGCTTGGCTCATCACTTGTGCCAGGCCCCAAGCCTCCTCTCTACTCATCCCTTCCTAGTGTCTCTTGAACCTGCAGGCTTCCCTATGTGGACCCAACCTGCTCTGCTTCCCCCCCACCTGGTTGAGGTCCTTTACCCGCTGTCACCCTGTCTTGAAACAACACCATCCCACATCCTCCTACCCCTCCAGTCACCAAGTCCTCTGCTCCTAAATTTCTGCCTGTCTCCTCCAGCCTGGCCCTCCTCGGTCTGGTCCCTTCACCAAACGGTGGCCACCCTTTCTCACTCTCACTCCATCCTTCACAACCGCCCCAGGACTCTCTGCCTAGGGCCTCCCCCTGCCCTACTCTGCTCAAACTTTCTTGTCTCTGTCACCACAAAGAAGGTTTACCACCCCTGACTCCAAGTCCTTGAAGAGCCACCTTTAGAACTTCCTAGATTTTAGAGAAGCAGTGGGTATACCCATTATTATATAGTAGGTCTAGTAAGGCTGGAGAGCACCCCAAAATTAATCATCAATATTAGTAAACACAGTGCCCCGTCTAGTGGGGCAAGTATAGCCTGCCTGTCACCTCATGGCAGGATGCTGTGCAGCCCAGGATAACCTAGAGGGGTACCTGCAGCTTCCTAAGGTGGGTTTCCAACCACCGTGAGAGTTCTGTGAAACAGGGGGCCCTGGAAGCACTTTTGGAGTGGATCTTAGCCCTTCTTTCCAATCTCATTCTCCCCCAACCAAATGTTCTCCCCAAGATGCTGGCACAGCTCCACCCTCACACTGTAGCTGGGCATTCAGGGCGAAGTCAGCCCCAGGCCTCCAGTCAGGCCCAGAGGTAGCCTCTGCATGTGCAGCCCACCCAGCTGTACCTGTGCCTGTCTTCCCAACCAGACTATCTGCTCCCGAGGTCTCCCCCCAAAGCCTGCCTGGCACAGAATCCCCTTCAGAGGGTACCAGGACCACCCACCATGCACTGTCAGTCACCATGGTTACCTGTGGGCCTGGTCCCCAGACAAGCAGGTGCCATGGCACCAAGTGCAGGCTCCAGACTGGTTACAAGCTTCGGGCGAGGGCAGCAGGTGGCAGGGATCAGTGGGCAGAGTCAGGGCCAGCAGGCGGCCCAGGGCCACGCCCCCGAAGCCCCCTGAGATGTACAGGCGGCCCCCCACTGCTGCCATGGCGTGGGCCACAGATTCTTCCATGGGGGTACCCACAGAGGCTGGGCCTGAGGGAAGACAGGGCATTCAGGAGAGATCAGGAGACTTGGGAAGAGATTCGCAAAGACATGCTGGTGAGAGACAGACACTGATGTGGGAGACAGGTAAGGAGAGCAGAGGCAGGTGAGGAACAGGAGTCAGGCAAGGTGAGACACAGTGAGAGAAGCAGGGCCTGAGAGCAAGACAAGAAAGGGAGAGATACCAAGAGAAAAAAGGGACAGGAAGAGGAATAAGAATGGAGATGGACAGAGGTGGCTGTTCCGCAGGTCCTAGCATTTAGCAGGGGCTGAACACCATGGAACCATACATTTTAGTGTGGTTCCTGCATGTTACGTAAACTTTACCTCAATATTATTTAAGTCCTCAAAAAAAAAAAAAAATCAACTCAGCGCAGTGGAAAATATAAATTAAAATGGAGGCAGGCAGCGGGTTATAGAGAAAGGCGAAAAGACAGGGAGATGGGCCCAGAGATGTGCAGTCAGTCTGAGAACCAAGCGTAGTGAACAGGTGCACCCAGCACAGACGGCCAGCGACAATCAGAGAGTGGGCCGACGGGTTTTCTCCCGCCCCACTTTACAAATACACACAAGAGTATTATTTCTTTTACAATCAGAATAAGAACTAAACTTCCCCAAAGGAGAGAAGGGAGGAGGGTGTCTTGGTGTCTGGGTAAGTAACACCAACAAGGGAGCAGGAAGCAAGAACTATTGAGCGGGGGTCCCAGGATGGGGGCAGGAGGGGCTTACGGGTGAGATCGGGCAGCAGCCAGGTGTTGCAGTTGACCTGGTAGAGTAAAACATCACTGCTGAACTCATCAGGGTCCGAGCGTCCCCCAAGGACCACCATGGTGTCCCCCAGCAGGGCTGAAGCATGGAAAAGCCGGGGCCGAGGCTGTTGGGGAGACACATGACAGGGACGGACTGTCAGTGCCAGTCCTCTGTAGCTCATGCTCCCTCTCAACCCACCCATGGCCCAAATCACCCCAATCCTAACCATCAGCTCTCACCCTCTGCCTCCAGGATACCACCTCAGCTTCCTCCTAACTCCCAGAACCTTCATGCCCTCTGCTGACCCCCAGGAACCCAGTCAGATGGCCTGAGATGCCCCCTGTGATCGCAGTCAATGCTCTGACCTCTGCCTCCCTCACAGTTCAGCCCCAAGAAGGGCTTGAAATACTTGTGGGTGGAAAACACAATCATCCCCAATCAGCACAGCTGGGTTTCGCATTCCACCCTGCAGTCCCTATGGCCTCAAAAGTGGGGGTGCCAAGCTTAACAGATGGGAGGCCCAGGAGGGATGCTGCCAGGACCAAATGGAGTGGGGCAGAACTGGGCAGAACCCAGGCCTCTGCCCTCCTGGGGAGAGTTCCTTTGCTCTGAGCTGGAGATAAGGGGAGTCTTTGGGGAGCCACAGTTCAGTTTAGGGGGCTGGGAAAGCAGAGGGAGTGGGAACCCAAGATGGAGCCACTCTTTGGGGCACTGGGAAAGGGGAGCCCTCCCTCCTGGCACCCACATTCATGTCTGGAGCACTTTTTCTGACCTTTGCCCCCTGAGAAGGGGCCAGCAGGCTCCAGGTTCGGTCTGGACAGTGCAGGGAGTAGAGCTCGGGGGATGGGGCCGCCAGCTCCACGTGAAAGCGGAAACCCCCAAACACGTAGAGGGAGTCGGTGGCCTCATGGTACACAGCAGAATGACCATAGAGACCTGAGGGCAGGAAGAAACGAATGAGCAAGGAGACAGAGAAGGATGCCCCCCACCTCCCCAGGCTCCCCTTCTCATGGCCCCACCATCACCCTAGTAGGTCCTGACTGAGGAGCCCTTCTCAACACATTCTTCTCCCTTTCATTCTAAAGAACAACCATGAGACTCTGGGGAAGAGATGGCAGAGGTTGGGATTGGGGACAGTGACTGAAGAATATCAAAGGAGAGGTAGGAGCAGAAAACTGGGGGGGCTGTGATCGAGAATCTGGGGGGCAGAGAGGCGGTGATCTGCTGTTACTGGGCAGGAGGTAGACAGTTTATCATAGCGTCTGGAGAGCTAAGGAAAGAAACCGAACTCAAAGGATGGCAGCCTGAGAACTGGGGTGGGGCTGGGGAAGACAGGGGCAAACAGTATGGGAGTGGGTAGAGTCCACAGAAGCCCTGGGCAGTCAGGAGGTCAAAAATACTGGCCCCTCCCAATCCTAGTCCCACCTGTGGGGGGTGTCCCGCTCTGGGCCCCGGACACCCAGGTGCCAGTCGCCAGCTGGTACTCAAGCAGCTGCTGGTTGAAGCCATTTTCAGGGGAGTAACCGCCCACCAGGAGCAGAGACAGACCTCGGCGGGCAGTAAGAGTGTGACCGGCAACTGCTGGCAGCTCCACGGCCTGAGGGGCCTGAGGAATGGAGGGTGGAGGTCATGGGGGGCAGCGGTCAGGGAGGCCTCGTAGGTAGAAGTGAAACTCAGAGCTGCCTATAATCCCTGGAAACACTGAGGTCAGACCCCATTCTGACCAGTCCCAGTCCTAGCAGCGCTCAGCAGACTCTGGGTCATCTCTGTGCCACTCAGTGCCACTTCTTCAGGGGGACGCCCTCGCTCCTGGCTCACCCTCCAGCTGAGAGGAGGTGGCTGCCTCGCTCCATAGTCTGGCTAGCCAGAGCAAGGCATCCCTGGCTAGGAGCAACTGGGGATGTTGCTGACTCAGATGGCCAGTGGAACTCAGTCCTGGGACTAGAGCTGGAGCCCCAGTGGCAGTAGTTTCCTCTGCAGGCAAAGCTGACAGATCTCAGAGTGCAGTTGAAAGGAGTGGGGAGGGATGCTCACCTTTTCCTGCCGCCACTGCAGAGTGGTAAGGTTGAGGACCCAGAAGTCACGGGCGACGCCCCCAGCTGTAAGCCCCCCCAGCAGGTACATGGCACCACGGCCAGAGGACACGTAGGCTGCTGCGTGGAAGGAGCGGGGTGAGGGGCCTGGGCCCCCATCCTCAGCCCCTGCCAGCATCTGCGTCCATCGCCGCTCACTCACTGAATACCTGAGGTGGGAGAGTGAAAAAGCAGCCTCACTGTACAGGCATCCCAGCATCCCCATGGCAACCCTCACCCACTGTCGTCCCCCCCCCCCCCCCCC
>PVHY01030572.1:0-13323 GCA_004024945.1 Uropsilus gracilis
AACTGTGTATTAAAGTTTTTCTTTTCTGCAGTTTCTGGAGCTGAAAGCAGAGAGCAGTTGGCTGGCTTTTGCATATCAATGGTAAAGGTGATCAGTGAAAATGCTAATGAAGAGTGTGTAGCCTGCTTTGTAGAGAGTAGCAGGCAAATAGCGCTAAACAGTTAAATAAAGTCAGAAAGTCTTTTTTTACCCACTTTCATATTGATCAAAGGAGGAACAAAATGGCAAATTAAACATGGTGACTTAAAGAAAAGATGGCATACCAGGTGCTCTGTGTGTTGTAGCTGAGGCACTGATGGGACAGACCATGCAACAGAAGTGAACCCTATTAATCCCCCATCATCTTCTTCTTACACAGAAGCAGAGAATCTGCTGCTGCTCCCCAGACAGTGGCACATGTGGGCAGCTGGGCCTGCTGAACAGGGGGGTTTTTGTTCGGGGCTGAACCGCTGTGGGAGGAACATGTGTACTTTGCATGCAGTAATAGGTGCCAACATCCTCAGCCTCCAGCCTGCTGATCCTCAGGGTGAAATCTGTCCCTGACCCACTGCCACTGAACCTGTCTGGGACCCCAGTATACCGATTGGAGACCTTATAGATCAGAAGCTTTGGAGACTGGCCCGGCTTCTGCAGGAACCAGTGCAAATAGGTATCTCCATCACTATCTAAGAGACTTTGACTGGACCTGCAGGAAATGGAGATCTGCTCTCCAGGAACAACGGACTGGGAGACTGGGGTCTGGGTCAACACGACATCACCACTGGCTCCTAAAGTAGCAAGAGAAGATTAGAAGTTCAGGCGACATGTTGCAGGACATTTTCGCAATTTTTGGCTATTTATTTCAATCTAAATAATTTTGTGAGTTTTATTCATGCCTTTTCCCCTCCATCCACCCTTCATACTATCCAACATCAAAAAAGATCTTGTGATTTTGCAAAACACTGGGCATCTTTAGAAGGTACATCCACCCTTCCCCTCTTTCTGAGTAGCAGTTTTCACCAGAGCACAACTCGTTTTTCCTACTGGGATCTTCCTCACTCATCTACTTCTATAAGGTAAGATGTATCCAACTAACATGCAGACAAAATTTTCATGGTAAGTGATGGTGTCCCCAGAGTGTATCCTTCCTCAACCCCATTCCTTTCTCCCCTGCCCTTTGCCTCACCTGGGAGCCATAGCAGCAGCAGCCCCAGGAGCTGAGCAGAGATCTTCATTCTGAGAAGCTGAGCAGATGGGTCCTGGTAACCAAAGCAAGACCAGAGCTGGCCTTTTAGCTTAAACCTGCTAGGGCAGCTCCTCCCTAGGGGCCAACATGCAAATCCTGTGGTAGGGCCAACAGGGTAGATAGCAGGAGATTGGCAGCCTTTGTTCTGAGCAGTGACAGGAAAGAGTTCCAGTGTTGGTTCCACTGTCTTCTAGTTTTCATTGGTCATAAGGAAAAGTTAATAATGCCTTTGTCACTATTTCCCTGAATGAGTTATTTTTTCTCTTGAGGCAGTCAAGGTTTTCTCTTTGTCTTTTAATATACACTGAACTGTATGAATTACATATTTCTATGTGTTTATTTTGAGTGGGTCCATGGAGTTTGTTTATACCATAACTACTACTTTCTTTACATTTGAAAAGTTTTCAACATTTCCTCCAACTATGTTTCAACTCCTTTCTTTCTTCTGCTCCGTGTCTCCCATTATACAGATATTGGTTCTTGACATTGATCTATAATCTCTGAAACTTCATTCACATTTTTGCTGACCTTTATTTTGCTGTCACATTTTATATTGGGTCATTTCTACTCACCTAGCTTTAAGTGCACTGTTTTCTCTTTGCCATCTCAAACTGCTGTTTGAGCTACCTGGTGATTTTTCAATTGGGTTATTATACATGTTAGTCCTAAAATTCACAGTTTCTTTTATCTTTAAGCTTTCTGTGTTTCCCCTGCTTATTTGCTTAAGAGGTTAGCCCATTTAACTGAAACTCTGAAGAATCTTGTTCCACTCTAAATCAAAACCATTCTTTTGAAAAGTTTCTAGTTCGTGGGTTGACCCTCAAGTCTTCGTGACTGAGATGGAGGTGAAAGAGAGTTGTCCCAGGCAGTGGCACACAGCTGCTCTTCTCTCTGTTAATAAACACTTTCTACTTTGTCTTATTCCAGAACTTTGAGATATTTACATTTGATAATTTTTCAACTGTCTAAGACTTTTTAAGTCTTGTAGACTCGTATTTCTGCTGTTGTCTCAGACTATGCTGGAAGAAATTATAGGGCATGTAAATTTATTCCTGCATGAAAGTGTATTTTCTGAAATGGAATAAAGCAGGGGTGAGGAAGGGTGGAAAAGGAGCAGGAGAAAATGGTAGAAAAAGAAGAGAAGGAATACCTAGATTTAGTCTTGGACTTGGGCCATCATTCCTCCACACAGACTTTTTCCCAAATCATTGTGGTGCTTGTGCTCCCTCTTGTGGCAAAGGATAGACACCGATATTTTTCTTTCTGTTGGTTAACATTATTTTTAGAGAAATTTGCATATCTGTTTCAGATTCTCAAGCTTGCTGTAATTTGATGCCTGAGGCACATGGGAACAGGCTTTAGATACTGTGTGAAGTGTGGCCATGTGAGGGAACAGAGTGCAGGTTTTAGTTAGGTGTCGGTGGTCCTTACACTGGGACATCCCCACCATGTCTGAATCTGAATGACATGGCAACCACGTAATATGCTATCAGCACTCTAATTATGGATGCAGTGTCAGCAGAGTCATCAGGGTGAGGTGCCCCATGATGCAGTTGCGCTGTGTCACACTGTACTGCCTCCCTCTTGCAGTGTTACCTCTGGGACTGTTTGTTCCACTGGGCATCCTCAGCTCCCCTGATGTATTGAGAGGACAGAGGGGAGGATGCACGGGAAAGCTGGTCTTCAAGTATTCAGCTCTGTTTAGATCTCAGTTCCATATCACTGAGTAATCTCCTGGGAGCAGGGTGGAGCCATCAGATGGTATGCAAGGAGGGACACTGGGTCTCCCATCCCTAAATTAACAACATTGTGCATTTGTAAACATGCTAAGACCATTACTGAAAAAACCTGCAAACTGTTTTCTCATATCTGGATGAATATATATGCGAAGGTGTTGAGGATGGTACCTTTCTATTTTGTTTATTTCCCGATCCCCCAAAACAAGATGGAAGCCACATGGGCGAGGTGAGGGTCCTATATTTCTGACAGAAAATGTTTGTTAAACCAATGCTACCTTAGTATATATAGAAAAAATAATGATAAATGTCCATAACAATAATTAATACCCATTCTAACAAAATACTAGGTAGGTTGAACGCAATCCCTATCAATGATTCAATGAGATACTTCAAAGAAATAGAGGGAACATAACCAAAAATTTTATGGAATAGAAAGTGAGCCCATATAGCCAAAGCAATTGTAACAGAAAAGCTTTGGAGGTATCACACTCCCAGACTAAGAAAGGCTTTTATTGTTTATAAAATTCTATCAATGATGTAATACAATTTCCTCACTTTTTGGTCTATCACTTAACAAAGGTTACTTGTTCTGAATTCAGACTTGATAAAGATTGTTGGTAGTAAGTCCTTGTGTATCTAAGACTCTTCCCAAACTGACAATTCTAACAGAGTAAATGTGACATCGAGGCTGTCTGCTGTCAATTCTACATCATCATCATCATTGTCACTTCTAAAATTATGCTTCACAGAAGGTTTTTCTATCTCTGGTTTCCTACAAATTGCAACGAGACCCTTCAAGAGTTGGGGGTCACAAGGGGAGCTTTCAATGATATCCCCAACACCTGCAGATAGCCAGGTGGACAAGGTGAGGACTGGAGAATCACCCGGTAGGTGCACAGATCCTGGATTTCCCAGATAGGTCTGAGAAACACAAGAGAGGCAACTTGCATCCCTAGAAGGTTCTGTTCTCTGACTGCTGGAGGAAGAACCCGGGATTCACCTAGTGTCTGTGTCCCTTTTATTGTATCCCAAATGCTGGGGGGAAGGCATTAATTCCCTATATTGAGCTGCTCTTGACAGACAGACTCTCTGGAGAGGCTGCTCCTTTCTGTATATACCCAGCTGTGCTGGACTCAATGTCACCAGCTCGTGTTTCTCCATCCTCAGAGACACTGTCAAGTCTGTATTGCTGGAGCTGAAGAGGAAGGAGTAGAGTTATGGTGCTGAGGAAACTTACTGTTCTACCAACTAGAACTTTCCAGTCACGTTCAATCACTGACAATCACTCTCAGCAAACAGAGCACCAGAAGGAGCAGCTGGGGCTGCCCAGCCTCACATATGTGCTCTCCAGGTGGTTCACAGTCAGGCTTGTATCACTGTGGGAGGAGATACTGCTAACAGTAATATCTGGCAGCATCTTCAAGCTGCTGATGGTGAGCCTGAAATTTGGCCCAGACACATTGCCACTGAACACTACCCTCACTGAATACAGCATAGATCAAACACTTAGGTGCTTTCCCTGGTTTCTGCTGATACTAGTTTAAATAACTGCTAACACCCTACCTGACTAAGCTGGTGATGGTGACTCAGTATCTCCACATGGAGGATGGAGACTGTCTCATGTGAGGTTCATATCTGGCCCCTGAGATGGGAAACAGAAAATACACACCCCACTATTCATCGGGTTATCAGAACATATCCCTGAGGGCCGGGGATCATGACAACATGGATTGAATCGGCTCCTGGTGTTTCCTTCCTCACCTGGGAGCCAGAGCAACAGGAGACTGAGGAGCTGAGCAGGGGCCCTCATGTTCACACTGTGTCCTGACCAGGACTGACTCACTGGCTGTGACAGAATGCTACTTCTCTTTCATCATCAGTGTGCTTGAGATGCAAATCAGCAGGGCAGGGCAGGGGGAGCTCAGCTGCAAACTGACTGCTCTCTCCCCCACAGCACAGGAACAGTCTCCTCCAGAGACTGGTTCAGAGAAGAAAGAACAAATTTACCTGCAGGGAAGGTCTTTCTCTTTGGCATTCACAGGACAGAATCCACCCTCCTATGAGTATAAGGTTCTTTTGCTGTGTCCAGGTTCCAGGACATGTTGATCTTGCATTTTCTCTCAAACAGAATCTACCAGGCAGCACACAGTTCTAGGACTTGCAATGAACTTTACCAGCTTTTGAATTTGTTACCTGTGGCCTTACTAAGGTCAGAGAGCTTTCCTTGATGATTGAAACCTTAAAAGCCTTGAAGTGATCATTTACCAGCTCTATCAGTCAGAGACGCAATGAGTCACGAGAACAAGGAGCAAAGAAAAATCTGTGTGGGTGTCAGGCCTCTCTAGGGTGTATCTATCACTGAGTGTCTGCCACATTCACCTGTCACCTCCAACTGAGTGACCTACCCTCCATTTCTGAGTGCTCTCCCCACCACTTCATCTAATCAACTAGTCAGGGATCTTCTTGTTCACATCTGAAATATTTCCTTACCTTCCTTTCTGTGTCTTTCCCCGTACCTATATTCCTTGAACCCTGGTTATTATTATGTTTGCCTTTTATCTGGACCAGCAAGAGAAAACTGTATTCTCTGAGGAACATACCTTTGGTATTGGAGGGTGTGCGAGTGAGCTACTTCCCATTAGAGATGTTACAGTTTTCCAGAACTGGTTAGGGTAAGTCTTTGTATTCAGTGCTCACTCGCACACCCTCCATTACCAAAGGTATGTTCCTCAGAGAATACAGTTTTCTCTTGCTGGTCCAGGGGCTTTGGACATGAAGACTCATATTCCAAACAGTAATGTAAAGGTGGAAGACTTTGCCAGGAATATTAGTACAAAACAGAGAGAGTGCTGGGGGAGCTGTCCTTGAGGTGACTGTCATGACAATAAAGCTGGAGATCCATTCTGTTAAAGAGGCTATTGGTCCTATCATAAATATCTTAAAGTTAAAAAAGGAAAATGCTGAAAAAATGGCTATGGATTGGAATTGGGAAATCAATTTAAGCTTGTGATTGAATATACATACAGATGTGAATGCAAGTGTTGAAATATGAACAGTAATAAGGCAAGCAGAGATTTCCTAGGTAGGTTGCTAGGCAGGCAGGCAGGCAGACAGGCAGACAGAAAGACAGACAGAGGATAGATTTTCTCTAACCATGGTGCAGCAACACCCAATCCCTAATCAGCTGTCATAGAACCCAATTGTAAGTACTTTCTCCATTAAACTAACCAGTAATTTCTAAGGAAATGAGAGAGGCTAGGCCTAAAGTAGAAAAAAAAACAAGCCTGGATAATTTGAGTCAGTAATGAAGAAGCCCATGAAGCATGAAGGGCCGTGGCAACAGTGAAGGGAAGCCATGTGGGATAGGATTCCCATTGCTCAAACATGGGAATTTTGTATAAATTATGGTAACTTAGTGAAGAAACTATAACGCATGATTCCACACTGATAATTTGATTCAGGATGGGCTGTTCATAAAATATGAAGAATTCTACCTGAATATTTTTAATGATTTCAAAAACCAAGAAAGCACTTTGCACCAGAAGTGTTGGTAGATACCACCTCAACCAGGACTTGAGTTGTCTATCACTTCACATCACAAACTAAGTGTTTCAAACAGCATGCTTTTTTCAGCACATCATTGTGGGTCAGAGTCCGGGCAGGGGTTAGCTGGATGGTGTCATCAAGGACTCACAGGCTGTGTCTGAGGTGCTCACCCAGCTGCAGTCACATCTTCACCCTTGAAGAAACCATTCCCCAGGTTGCTCAGGTCACAAAGAGAATCCTGTCTGACTGACAGAGCTTGCTTTTCCATCTGTTGACTGGAGAACACCCTCAGGTCCAGCAGATTGCCTAGAGTGCCTGTTGTGTGGGCTGTTTAGTAGGTAAACACACAGGACAGTCAGCCAGTGTCAAGGAGGGCTCAGCTACTCCTTAAAGTGCTTTGCATTCTGGGTAAATCAGGTTTACCCAGGATAACCTCTTCTGGATGAACTGAAAACCAATTGATTTGGAAACTTGGTGACATCTGCAAAAGCTACAGGCCCAGTGGAACATGGTGGAGGATTGTTGGGGCACAGGTGGTCAGGGTATGAAAACACATCTGCAGCGCTTTGAACACATGACCCTTCGGGCACAAAGATTGTAGGTCATTTACCTCAATAAATGTAATTTGAAATGAAAACTACCAGAGGGGAGGGAGAAAGCAAAGTGAAGGGGGCCCAAAGGACTGTGGTGGAGGACCTCTGCAAGAGTGTAAGGGTTGGAAGCATGTTAACTTTCTTTGCAATCACTTTCCCATTTTTATTTACACTTTTGCCTCTTAAGAATGCATCACAACTATTCAGTTTTCGTCTTTTGGACATTAGATTGTGAACTTTCCTAATGAAACAGCCTGTTTCGACATTCACCTATGTTGTTGTGAGTCACTCCATTTCAGTTTATAAGGATCTTCCTCCTTTTTACAGATGAGAAGTTCTTGTTGTGTGGATGAACCAAACTTTTTTCAAAGGGTGTTTTATCAACTGTACCTATAATTTAAATGTTATCTTCCCCTTCTGCTCTGACGTGTCACCTTTGCCATGAAAAGCATCCCTATCTGTGCTTGTCTGTGTGTGTTCCTGGTCTCTCTTCTGAATATAGTTTGTGTGTACTCCCTCCTTACCTCAGTCCAGTATCCAGCAATGAGCCTCCTCAATCTTCAGCTGCTGCTTCTTCTCTTTTTGAATCGACCACACACAGAGATGCACACAGATATATATTTTAAGAGCTTTGGTTAGCCTGAGGTTCTCCCACCACCATTTCACTTGCTTCTTCAGGTTTGCTGTGTTTTTTCTAGTCCTTGATAAAATGTAGAATTGAGTTACAAATATCTATAAAAATAGGTAGATTTTTTATTTAGTTTATATTCTGCTATATTATATTATATATGATATATGTCATATATAATATATAAGATATATTATATTGTATATATAATATTATCTATATAATAGATTTATATCTATATAGCTATTATATAGGTAGATAATATATATACTATATTACATATTATATATACTATATATTATATAAACATATTATATATTATATATAATAAAATATACAATATATAGCATGTAACAGATATGCTATTATATATATTATTGTATATATGTATAATATATGTATGTATAATATATAATAATAATATATATACTATCTACAATATATACAATATATAATATATACAGTATAATGTATATTATAATATATAATATACAATATATATTATAATAAAATGTAATATATAATATATTAGGTTATATTATGAAAACCCAACATCTTTAATGACTGAGGATTTCAATCTTTGAATACAACCTGGCCTTGTATTTTCTGGTTTTATTTTGATTTCTTTAAGTAATGTTCTGAGCTCCCAGTATGTTTTTCTATTTTTTTCTAAATATTTGTTGCTGATATTGCTCCTATTTTAAATCAGGCTGTGCAACTAAGTCTAAGAAAAAATCCAGTCATCACAGTTCCAATCTTACCAGGTACCTTTTCAGAACTCAGTATTTCCAACAGGGCAGAGATGCTAAGTGAGCAGCATCCACACCAGCTGCCTGTGCAGGAAGCAGCTGGTCTCACCAAACAAGCCCTGGAGGTCTCCTAGGTGGTTTTTTTCTTGCTGAAACACTATTGTACCCATGAATGCTGCTGACAGCAATACACAGCAGCATCTCCAGGATATAGTTGTTTGCTGGCTGTGATCCCAGGCTCACTGACGGCAGTTGGAAGCACATCCAGGTGTATTCTTGATACTACTCCCTCAGAAGAAATATGCTGAGTAATGGCAACAGTGGTTGCACTGGCCTGTGGGCTATAGGCCCTCACCATCACTTCTAGAAATATCTTTCCAAAGCTTTGCCTCTGTGAATTGTCTGTGGAGATGCTCAGTGTTGGTACCCCCGTGAGACTCCATCAGGTGAGAAGAAGCCACTGTTCCTAGAGGCTCTGGGGCCAGACATATGACGGGGGGACAACAGGAGAGTCACCTGGAGAAGGGCTCCAGACAGCTGAGAGCAGCAGTACTCCAAGCCTGGGCTCTTGGACAGACCAGAGACATTTGAGGCCCCCCAGTAAGGCAGCCTGTGTCTCAGGACAGATGTGCTCTGGTTTCTGGGGGAGCAGTGAGAATCACCCATTTTACCATCTGCTTCCCTTATTCTCACACTTGTAAGGTAATTGTTCTGATCAAATCTCATGTACTAAAAACCAAAACCCTACTCAGGTTATCTAGAGTGTCCCTGCTCCTGCTGGGTGAACCCTGCCTGAGGCAATAGCCAGGTCCCAGGTGTAACCATGTCTGTGTATATTAAAGCAGAAAAAGTCACCTCCTGTCTGTGGTGCCAAGGCCCAGCAACGAGGACTTAGGGCTCTGAGAAGCGTCCATGGCCCTTCTACCATAACTTTATGTCACCTGCATTGCCGCTTCTGAGTCAGGCTCTCAGCAAATGGTGAACCAGGAGGACCAGCTGGGGCTGCCCAGCCTCATACATCTGCTGTCTGGGTGGTTTTTGTTCAGGCTTGTATCACCGTGGGAGGGAAGTTGTTATACTGATGACAGTAGTAAGTGGCAGCATCTTCAGGCTCCAGGCTGCTGATGGTGAGAGTGAACTCTGTCCCAGAGCCGCTGCCACTGAACCGGGCTGGGATGCCATCAGGCCTGCTCGATGCATAATATATGAGGAGCCTGGGCACCTCGCCAGGTTTCTGCTGGTACCAGGATAAGTGGCTGCCAACACTCTGACTGGCCCTGCAGTTGATCGTGGCCTTTTCTCCTTGAGAAAAAGACAGGGAGGCTGGAGTCTGTGTCATCACAACTTCTCCAGTGGCACCTGAAATGGGAAATAAAGCACAAAAGTCACCCCTGGAATTGTCGTCTTCATAACTATCTTCCTGGCAGAGATAGGAGGGCTAATCTACAAGGAGTTTTAATCCTGGGCTTGGTGAGCACAGGTGCCAAATTTCAGGAATCACAACCCAGCATCCTGTGAGTGGCAGACCAACCCCTGGTTCCCCTCACCTGGGAGCCAGAGTGCCAGGAGGCAGAGCAGCTGACCTGGGGCTGGCATGGTCCCTCTGTGTCTTGGCTGTGGCAGATGTGCCCAGCCCTGTGCAGCCCTGCCCAGCCCTGATATGGGTTTTGGACAGCAGGCTTGGCTAGGGGCATGCAAAGCAGTGGGGTGGGGCCATACAGTCCCCATACAATTGCAGGCACCATAGGCCTCCCCTTGTCTACACTTGAACAGCTGCCCTCAAATTTTAACCCAGTTTCACACAGATGGTGTTTGGTACCAGTCTGAACAATTTCCCCGCATTATTAACAGCAGATATTTGTGGTATATTTTCTAACACATATGAGCTAACATTTATACATTACTATTAACTAACTTCTCTAATTCACATTCTGCCCCATTCTTTGTGTTACACATTTTATGGATCCTGCCTCATGCATTGACACTAGTTCTCTTTGCTCGTGGAACTTGTGGCTGGTGTTCTGGTTCTGTTCACTAGGTGGCGCCAGAGGGGTAAGTGGGGTGCACCTCCCAGCAGGGGTTTACTATGGAGGTGCCTCTTAAGGACAAGCCTGAAAGAAAAGAAAAATAAAGTTCTGCCTGTTCCTGTGGAACTGGGAGATGGTGCTGAGGTCTAGGTGCTCACCTAGGGGATATCTGAGAATCCAGCTCTGGAGTAGGGAACTAGAACTTCTCAACCGGGACTGCATCCTGGCTGGAAGACACTGGTGAACTGGGCTTCCTTGAGAAGCCTAGTGCTTGGGAATAATAGACTCCTCCAGTCTTTACACCCATTTTGGTTCGTGGGCATCCTGGAGTACTGCTGGTGTCTTAGCCTGATTTGAAGCTTCTGGGCTTTGCTAAGAGTTTGTTATCAGACCCTTTATTTTGTTGATCATAGGTGAGAGGCTGATGTCGTCCTCTCCATTCCACCACGTGGGCTGACCTTGGGTATGTCTTTTCAGGTAATGACCTAAAATACAAATGTCCTTAAAGACTTCATTGACAAAGAGATTTTTTGAGATGAAATACAGCTCCCTTAAAAATGTAACTTCTCAATTCCTAGGTACAAATCAGAGTCTCAGGTCTGATTAAAATAGGCCTTTATTAGCTGGCCAGCAGCTGTCTCTCCCTGAGTCAAGAGAGAAGAGAGAAGCCCCCTTTGGGTGCAAGGGATTATGTAGGCAGAAATCACATTTATATCTGCAAAAGCTGATCCAAGCAAGGTTATGATATTGTATGCAAATGGGGCAGAAACCTCCAACCAACAAGTCAAAGGAAAAAAGGGGAACTTTTAAAATGTGGCTTCTGCCAACCAGATTGGATTTTTACCACTCGCGTGTAGCAGTTGCCAGTCAAATGTATTTTTGAAGCTGGGACCCAATATGGACAGTATTGAAGCTGGGAACCAATATGGGCAGTATTAAAATTTAGGCATTGATGTCATTAATTGTGCCTGAAAAGCAAAGAGGTGACACTGGTCTAAACAGGAAAGGTGCTTTTACTTTGTTGGAAGTTGGACCCTAAAGAAAGAATGTATCACCAAGAGCAAGCGCGTGCGTGCGTGCGTGCGTGCGTGCGTGCGTGCGTGCGTGCGTGCGTGTGTGTGTGTGTGTGTGTAGAGAGAAATTGAAGCATTTGGCTTTTAGTAGAAAGAAAAAATAAGATAAAATGAGGAGAGACGAGAATGGCAGATGGGTAAAGAGTAACCCGAGTGACCAGGCTGGACAGAAGGAAGCCCCCTGGAAGAGTGAGCTATTGTGGAAAGGAGCCATGGTGAGTAAAGAGCAGCCCGAGTGACCAGGCTGGGCAGAAGCCCCCTGGAAGAGTGAGCTGTTGTGGAAAGAAGCCATGGTGACAAGTAGAAGAGTGTGGTAACACAGCAAGGTGGCATAATGAGCTGGTACCTGGAGATGGCCAGGGATTTGGAAAGCTGATTTGTGCACCAGTATTTGTTGAAAAGGTTTGAAGAGATTTGGAGAAGTGGAGCAGCTCCAAATGCAGAAGAGAGAGGGAGCAAAGAGAAGATGCTAAAGAAAGACTGGACTTTGCAGAGCACCTGCCTCAGGTTTGGAGGGGCAAAGGGACACCATCATGCACATGTGACTTTGGGACTGAAAATGGTGACTGGGGTAAGATAACTGGCCATTTGTGGCTTTGAAGACCTTTTGTTTTCCCTGTTAATTTTCCTTTTAAATAAAACCCTGTTGTTCAAAATAATATTGTATCAAAAGGAGCTGAAGCCACAAACCAACAAGCCACATTCAAAATGCGGCTTCTGCCATCCAGGTTCCCTAGGTTCACACCACCCACGCATAGCAGTTGCCAGTCAAAAATGCAGTTTAACAACAGGGATTTTATCTAAGCTGCTCCGCTTCTCCAAGGTGCTTCAACCTTTTTCCACAATTGCTGATGCACAAATCAGCTTTCCAAATCCGCGGCTATCTCCAGGTACCAGTTTTCCAAGCTACCTTGCTGTGATGACACTCCGTCAACACTACTCTTCTGCTGACCACTCTCCCCACCATGGCTTCTTGACACCACTAGCTTACCTGTTCCAGGGGACTTCTGCCCAGTCTGGTCACTCAGGCTGCTCTTTACTAACTCACCATTCTCGTTTCTCTCCCTTCCCAAAAGTTTGTTTCCCTCCCAGACTCTGCTCCTTTCTTTTAACCCCACCCCCAACTTCTTGTTTCCTTTTCTCCTGAAAACCAGAAGCTCCCATTTCCCCTCACACACATTCCTGGTGATCCATTTTCTCTTCCCCACCTGGGATTTGCAACAAAGTAAAAGAAGGAAGTACCCTTATCTGGTTTAGGCCTCTGTGTTTTTCAGACTCAGCTAATAGACAAATATTATTTTTAACACTGTCCATCTTTGGGGGGGGTGTCACAGCTTCAGTTACAGAAGCAAAAAATGCAAGTTATGCAGATAAGCTCATTATCTCATTATCCTTGTCTGTTGTTTTTAGTACCATAACCTGTTTGTTTGTTTGTTTTTTAATTAGCACTTGGGCAAGGACTTTGGGGGCTTCAAAGCAGAAGTTTATGCTTTGCTGGAACGTTCTGAAAGTGGGTAAAAAGAGACTTTCTGACTTTATTTAATTGGATAGCGCTATCTGCCTGCTTCTCTCTCAGAAGCAGGCTACAAGCAGTTCCTTTGCAATTACCTTTAACCTTAACTGGATACACTTATCTGCCTGCTACTCTCTCCAAAGCAGGCTACACACTCTTCATTAGCATTTTCACTGATCACCTTTACCATTGATATGCAAAAGCCAGCCAACTGCTCTCTGCTTTCAGCT
>PVHY01030573.1:0-13315 GCA_004024945.1 Uropsilus gracilis
TTCCCAGGTAGCTGGGATTACAGGCGTGCGCCACCACGCCCAGCTATTTGTGGCTAGGTCTCCTTGTGTTGTCCGGAGCAGGACTCAGACCACGTTCCCCAGCCCCGGCTGCTTCGCAGACTTATGATTACAGGCACTAGCCACCATGCCCGGCTTTCAGCGGTATCTTTCCTCTAAAGAAAGAGGGTGTGCAGTGCCCTTATTGACAGCTTCTCTGTGCCAAGTTTTTGTTCACATCTCCTCAGTGACATTGTAGATGTCATATTTTGTTGGTTCTCCCAGTTCAGTGCGTGTGGTGCTCGCCTTGTTCCCCTTGAATCCTGCCCGGGTGGCACATTTTAAGGGACTTTCCACCAGTATCTCACTCATTTGGTTTCTGTGAATGAATATTGTCTTAAGATATTACTCCTGATTAGAGCTCTCATGTTGAAGGCAGACCCAGAGGAGACTGTAGCAGATGTACCACCTGCCCCGCCCCACCCCAGAAGGCTATCTTTAAATTGTATTTGGAGAAATCCAAATATTTTTGTGAAAATATATTAAAAAATAACAGCAAGTTAAGTTATTGTTAATACAAATCCGGATGTTCTAATCATGCAGAAATAATATAAAATTAAAACTTTGTAGCAATTATGTCCATATATACTATTAAGTCTTAAACAATATAGTTAATAATTTGTTTCAGGACAGAGCTTATCTTCATTGTAGTCATCTGGTTTGAGTAAACCTATGATTATGAATATTTCTTAATTTTGTGGATAAATTCTGCACATTTTGTCTTCTTAATAAGTATAACGAAATAGTGATGAGAAATTTTTCTGTTCTGAAACATTGGAATTACTCATGAAAGAATGGAACTGACTTTGATAAGCTGAGTACTTCTTACCTTACAAAAATTATCTCAGTGCTCCCTCTGGTGGCTTCTCAAAAAAAAGACCTGCTCTCTGAATTCAGTTTTCAAACATTAAAAATTTCAAAGTAATTTTTCCAAAGCTGTAAACTACTAGTTTGAATGATGAAATATTCAGTAAATTTCCCTTAATGTATGGGTTTAAGGATACTCCATTCATTTATGCTTCCATTCAAAAACATTCGTTAGGTGCTTTCATCTAAAAGTTTAATTGAGGCACATAGAAATTGTAAAATTTTTAAGTTTTATTTATTTTAGAATAAATGTAATTGAATTGGGCAGAAGGAAACAGGAAATTGTTACAATCTCTCATGGGAATTATTTTTTAGAAATGAAAGGGAAGCAAAATAGGCCAATAGCTTAACTGTTGGCCTTATTCATGACCTTGTTGATGACTCTGTTTGACTGTTCTTAGGCTTCATTTTCTTAACCTGGTAGCATTTACAGGCTTAGGTTTGGGCTTGCTTAGTAAGGCTCCTGCGGTGTTAAAACCATCTCAGTTCAATTGCCTCCTGTTAAATTAGTATAGCACCATTCTGCTTGAGACTCTGTTTTAGATGTCAAGGATTCTGTGGTAATCCAGGAAGCACAGTATCTGACCCCACAATGCTCCTATTCCAGTAGAAATGATGAACCAAGTTTGGGGAAACAAAGCAATAAAATATCAAGAAATAATGGCATAAATAAATAAAGTTCAGAGATAAAGGATGGTAATGAATAGTTGGGGCAGCACTTCTTTCCAAAGATTTAAGATTTAAGTTAACCCTGAAAATGAGAAGGAATCTGCCACATGAACGCTGGAGAATCATCACTGGTAGGATAAAGAATGAGTACAAAGGACCTAAGGTACAGAAGTGCCAGATGCCTGCAGGCACTGCTTCAGGATGTGATAGTAAATAATATGCTTTCTTGTGATGAAGCAGAGCATAATTGAAACAGGGTACCTACCATCTGAGAAACAGGGTATGGCAGATTTGTTGGGGCCCGCACTGGCTCCAAACACCTCCTTCGTACCCTACAGGCCACACTGGGGTGACAGCTTGTTTTGACTTTTCTTCATGGCTTTTTGTTTATCTTTCCCATATCCCATATAATAGTGAAACCATTTGGTTTCTGTTATTTATCTTTATTTCATTCAGTATGATGATGTCGAGTTCCATTCATAGTGTCACAAATGGCAAGATTTCATCATCTTTCATAACTGAATAGTATTTCATGCTGTATACATATCACATAGTCTTAATCCTTTTATATGTTTTTGAGATCATGTGTTTCCATAACTTGGCTATTGTAAATAATGTTGCAATGAATATATTAGTGAGTATATACCTTCAAACTTTGTTTCTTCATTCTCCAGGTAAAAACCTAAGTGTGAAGTTATATAATATAGATAATTATATGGATTATATTATATATTATATATTATATATAATACACTATATATATTAAGTAACTATATATTATATATAATATATATTATATATTAAGTTATATATTAAGTTATATATATATTTATAGTTATATAGTTATATATATTAAGTTATATATATTATACCTATATTAAGTTTTATATATATATAATATATATTATATATACTAACTATATATTATAATATATCTATTAAGTAACTATATATTATATAATATATTCTGCATATTATATAATATAGATTATATATAAATATATAATGTAATATATAGTTATATATAATTCAAAACAGTAGGTAATAAAAATTATAGTAGTACTGGTGGTAACAAATTTGGTCTATTTTTGCCTCTTTGAACTCTTTTAAAGTGGCCTTATCAGTAATTAAAACAAATTTATGTAAGAGACCAAGAAACAGGAACATTAAAAATGCTGAAAACAACTGATTAATTCTATTAATTAGTTCACTCAATAATAGACCCTGACTAATAAACCACTTAGTAAAAAAAACAGTCAATCCTATATTAAGATCATGATCTTCCAAGTAACCAGTTTCTTAAGAAAGCCTGTTTGCACAAACACATAGACATGCACACAAATAAATGTATATACTTATATTCCAGTTTTAAATATCATTTATACAGTATTTTAATGTTGCTTTCTCTTACTTCACTACTATAATAATAAGAAATGTTTTAATGAACAAAGAGGATGGATAAGAGATGATGGAGATGAAACATATCAACAGATTTTGAGATGGCTAAGAAGAACTAGCACTAAGCAGCAGAACAGAAAAATGTCTTCAGAGGGAAACATCAACTCTATCCAACAGATCCACTCCAAACATCCACAGAGTCCACTATAGCAAAAGGAGTTCAGGGTGAACTAGAGGGCCAGAAAGAGGGAGCTGAGTAAAAGATTCTCTGTGGAGCACATGGTCAGCCAAGTCTAATTCATGAATCCAGAGTGCCTCCTGACCTTCCCTATGGGAAATGGAAGTTTGTTTCTGGAGAAAGTAGACTGGGAGGTGCTCTAGACACAGAGAACCAGACACCCAGAAGACAAGAACTAAGTGTTGGAATAAAAATAGGGAAACAAAATAAAAGTCTGAAATCAGAATCAGGGCAGGCATCCTTTTGAACATATCTAATTTTCAAAAGTGCCAACAATGCCCCCTTCCGATTTGTCTTAATCACAGTGTTGAGATTTGCTGAATTAAAACATTATGGTGTAAATCTATAATTCAGCAGCGAGGAAGCAATTTCAGAATAAGCAACATAGTAGTTCTGAGTATTCAGAGCAGGAAACTGCTAGTTGTTCTTTTAATTCAATCAGAATTTTAATGTGTCATGTATAGCTATCAAGAGGATTCTGAACAAGACATCATATGTGTAGATGTCAATGATCCTATTGCTTCAAAGGAGAGGAATGTTTAGCTTGACAAATTAAGATTTCAATTAAAAACACTGCTACTGTTTATAAAGGCACTGACAAAGATGTGTGGAAGGCCAGGAGAGATAAAAACCTGGCAGTGCCCAGAGTGCCCCTCTAAATTAAAACTAACAGGTGGTCTGATAACATGCCCCTGAAAAGTGGCATAAATATAAGCATCCAATTTAAGATAATTTGAGATGCTTATGGGCTCTACTCTGCTGGATGCAGATTTCACAGAAAGATGTTGAGCTGAACTCACAGACATGGTCAATAGGGACATCTGGTCTATGTGCAGGGAGGCACTTGAGGTGTTGGCAGGAAATACAGTCTGTTCTTACTGCCAGTCACAATATGTCCAGAAGAAGGTCCTGCTTCTGGATTGTCAGAAGCAGATTTTCTGACATATATATTTAAATTATTCTTCTCTTCCCTCCTCTCTCTTCTTTTAATCACTGTGATACGACGCCTTCATGAGATACTACCAAAAAAATAAATTATCTTGCCTTAACTTCAAAGTCAATGCCATCCATTGCAAAACTGTTCTATATAAACAAAAACATCATTAGCATCCTATTCTAATTAAATAGTGCACCCTGAAGTACAACTCTATGCACATAGTGTGCCAATTGTATTATGGTAGTGTTTGTGCAGTTGAGCAAAAAGTGCAGCCAACCATGGTCAAGAGATTTTTATTGGTTAAGAATTTATTTTTCTTTTTTCTTTTTTTTACAAAATATTTTTATTTATATATTTAGAGATTCATTTTAACATACTAACTAGAATGCAGGGCATTGTAGATACTCATTAAAAATAGCTCAAACTAAACATAAAAGTTCATAAGTGAAATATTTTTTAATTTGCATATATTTAATTTTAAATAAATTTTAATTTTAAATTTTGCATATATTTAATTTTGCATATTTAATTTGCATATATATGTGTATTTATATTTATAGTACCCTAGGGCTTTCCAACTTCCTAACACCTGTTAACCATCCTCCTCTTTTGTGCCCTTCACCTCCACCCCCTTCTTCCCTCTTCTCCTTTCTCGCTCCATTGTTCAGTCCCTTTGGTTGTTTTTATTTTTTCTTATTCATTTTGTTTTTCCCTATAGCCATCATATAAGTGAAAGGATTTCTTTTGTTACTATAATCTTACAACACCAAACACCATCAAGACAATGAGTTAGTCATCAATTAAAAATGACAAATTTGAAGACTTCATAACAACATGGATGCATTTAGAAGAAATCATATTAGCTGAAACAAGCCACAAAGAAAAAGGCAGAAACCAAATGGTTTCACTAATATATGAGATATAGTGAAAAAAAAAATAAATAAAAGCCTTGAAGAAAGTCAAAACAAACGAAGCACCAAAATGAAGCGCACAACTATGAACAGGAGGGAAAGGGGGGGAAAGGGAGGGCAGGGAGGGGGAGAGGCAAACCCTTGAGATTACAAAGTTGTGAAATTTATATATAAATAAAGAAAAAGGGAAAAAAAAGACAATGAGTTAGGGCTGAAGTTTCATTCTTCAACTTTATCCTATCTTTGTGTCACATGATACAATAGTGTGGACAGAGAGAGAGTGATAGAGACCAAGAGACAGAGAGAGACAGAGACAGAGAGAGACGGAGAGAGAGGAGAGAGATATATCTTTCCTGATCCTTTAAACTCCAAAGTCATCAGTGTTTTACATGTCCTAGTAACTCCAAATTGCATCCTGCAGTCAGTTTCATCTTATTTGGAACCGAATGACACAATTCCTAGAAAAGGAACCTGAGGGTTTTGCTTTGGCTTTCTGGGCCTGTCCAAATAGGCCCTATTCTTTATGCCTCGGTTTCTTTGTATATAAAAATAGAAATTAAAGTTCCAGCGGTCTGAGTAAAAGATCATTGATGTGAAGTACCTTCTGAACTCATCTTTAATGGGATAACCATAGGTGAATATCATCATTGAGGGATACTGCTTGTGATTGTTTCCCAGCATACTGCTAAGGAGTCTTTTTAATAAGTGTCAGGCTATTTCTGGTGAGCTCCTCTATTCTGTATATATTTGTACAATGTCTGTGCATTCTATTAACTGAAATAATAATGTGCATGCAAATAAGCCATTTATCTTGCCTTCTCACCCTCCACACAACTCAAATATTTAATAGAAAAGTCTTGTGATTATATTATAAAAATGTATCACTCTTCTGCCCAAAACACTTTGTAGAGGCTTTGTACTAACCAACACTTTTACATCGTTTCCACATTTACCCTAAATAAAGGAAGGAATTGCTTATCCGCTAGATAAATTCGCTATGAAGGCAGTACTTTAAAAAGCAATAATGCATACATAGTGGGATGACTGAATTATGGATTCCATGATCTTAAGAAATAGAGCATTCATTTATCACACACAGAATATTTCGATTTTTATTTCAAACTATGCTTCTCTACAGTGTCTAAACTCGTCAAAAGAAAGCCTAAGCATATACATCACATACTTTTACTAATTAATCAAACCAACTAGACAGTTTTAAATATCACAAATAGTATAATCAAACAACACAGTTTACATGAAGACTACAAGAATTTAACATAGAATTTTTTGGCAATATAATGATATAAATAAGTTCTACATTTGCATAATTATTTGCATATTTATTCTGCCTGGTACTTAAGACATGAAAATGAGGTCTCACACAATCTGTAAATCTACATGCTAATATAAAAGCAGCAATCTAAATATACAAAAGTTTATCCAATGATTTTTTTAAAACATGGTAAAATTAAACCACTCAGTTCTATTTAGGGTATCAATCCAAACCTTGCTGAGTGTGAGTGCAGATGTTTTTCTTGCAGGCCTTCCCCTAAATCCCAGATAGTGCCAAGTCCATTCACATAACACATGATGCAGCTGACAGGTGGATCGTTGGCTCTCCCTGCTCTGTATCCAGAGATTATCAAAGTACAGCCACTGACTTTATCAAAAGAGATGAATTTTCAAAATATGTGGTTGTATTTGGGGCCAAATGCCCATTTTTTCTATTTATCTATAAGCTTAGATAATGTATGCTGCAGTTACTCTAAACTTAAAACTTTAACTTTCAAAAATACTGATAATTCATTTAAAGTGTTGTGAGTCATAAATAAAATCAATAATGTTTCAAAGGAATTTGAAAGATACTAACATGAACTCTTTGTGACTTCCACCCATCAGCGGAGGATTGCTCAAACCACCCATAAAGTCAACCATTCAAAATGCCGTGAAGAGAAAAAAAAATTATCTTGAACAGTTTAATATATCATTTCTCATCCAAGCTAGGCTTCTAAATTTATATTTTCTGAATTGATAGATATGAATTATCTCATTGCACCAAAAAGCTCTGATAATCAAGGGAGCAATTCTCATCCCAAATTCTCTCAGCAACATCGGAGAGTGAGTTTGCTTATCCCGGATCCAAAGGGTTTTCTTCCTTATACTTTTACTTGAAAGTATAAATAATCGAGGAATTGACTAATGTATATCAAACTAAGTAAACTAATGATGCAGTTCCACTTTATCACAAAGAACACTGTTCCATAGAAATAATATTTTCTGAAATTTTTACTCATATCCCAAAAGAAAAAATACCTTTTTAAAAACATTTTGAACATTAGACTCTTCCCTTATTCTGAGGAGTAACCTAGAGATGCTTGGGTAAACTAAATTTCAGTCCTCTCTTAATTCACTACTGTCTTCCATAAGTAGACATAATAGGATGCCGGTCTCCAGTGTGATTCTAAAATTTCAAATTTTTCCTACATAAAGTTCTTGGTGTGAAGCATAATATATACAAAATACAATGAGCTGGTTTAAGTCGAATGAAAGGCAAACTGACGTGGGAGTAACGAAGTCTCTGGTATAAAGGAAGAGGTGACTTCACCTCTACCTCTCCGCGTTAGTAAATTTAGCTGGCAAACTCAATCGCCAACAGCGCTATCAGCTCTCTCAGCACAGGGCGGCAGGCTACCGCTAGGGGGCGCCTGGTAAACGACGCTCCAGTCCTTCCTGACCTGCTAGAGCCAGAACCGGATCCCCGCCGTCTTAGAGCCCTGGAGGGTTTTAGCTGACAGCCAAGATTGGAAAGGTGCAATAGGGCAAAAACAAACAAGCAAAAAACAAAATAAAACAACAACAACAAAAAACCCGCTAGAACAGGAAATGGTACACGCAGCAGTAGCAGCAGCAGCAGCAGCAGCAGCAGCAGCAGCAGCAGCAGCAGCAGCAGCAGCAGCAGCAGCAGCAGCAGCAGCAGCAGCAGCAGTCCCCAAACCTCCCCACCCGCTCCTCTGGGCGGTCGCACCTCTCCTCCCCACCTGTTAGCGCGCACGAAGAACAGACCACACCAGGCCGTTCACCAGCTTAACCAAAGGGCACTAACTGTCGCTGCGGGAAATCGAAGCAAAGGGCAGGGGTACTGGAAGCAGCTTCAGGCCTCTTTCTGGACCGCGTGGAGGGTTCCGCCTGGAGCCCGCGTTGGGGACCGCTTTAGCGGGGGGGGGGGGACGACGGAGATGGGGCACGGACTCCCCACAGCACCGCGCTTACTCTCTCTCCGGGACAGTTCCGGGAGTCAGCTCGGTGCCTTTTGGCTGGAGGGAGCGGCGAGTGCGGGCTTCTCGCTGTGCACCTGCGCGCGCCGAAGGGCTCGGCAATCTCAAAGTGCGCGCGTCGCCACCGCGCGTCGCACTCGCTAAGTCCGGCCGGAGTGGCAGAATAGGGACCTCTAGCAAGTCTCAAGCGGGCCGGAAGTGGGGAGGGAGACCCGTGAGGGTGCGGCCCGGGTGAGCGGCCCGGGTGAGCATCCTGGGCGCCCCCCGGCGCGGGTGGCTCTGGCGCGGGTCTCAGCTGGGCGGGGATGGGGACGGGGAGCGGAGCCCGCGGGGGCCTCAGGCGGCAGGGCGACACACCAACAGCTGGCGGAGGTTCCTGCGGAAGCTGTCGTCCAGGAAGGCGTAGAGAAAGGGATTGAGACAGCTGTTGGCGTAGCTCAGGCTCGTGATGAAGTAGGAGATCGCAATCACCAGCGGCGTCTGCGGCAGGTCGGTGGTGAGCGCCACCACGGTGCTCAGGTGGTAGGGCGTCCAGCAGAGAAGGCACACGGCTAGGATGGCCACCACCAGGAAAGTCACCCGCTTCTTGGCGCGGTCCAGCACTTTGGCGTGGCTGTCCAGTCGGATGGAGCGCAGCCGGCACAGCAGGGTGGTGTAGAGGACACAGATGGTGGACACCGGGATGGCGAAGCCCAGCACCAACGTGTACAGGCGGCTCGCCCGCCACCAGAAGGCCTCGGGGTGCGGGAAGACCAGCACACACTGGCGCCTCCCTTGCTCGTCGTCGAGTCGGGCGAACACCGCGAAGGGCAGCACGACCAGCGTCACGAACCCCCACACGGCCAGGCTGACCGCGCGCGCGGCGCCGTACGTGCGGCGGGTCACTCTGCGCGACTCGGCCGTGGCCAGCACCACCAGGTAGCGGTCGGCGCTCATGACCGTGAGGAAGTACAGACTGGAGAAGGTGTTGTACTGGTCGATGGCCACGATGAACTTGCACATGAGTTCCCCGAAAGGCCACTGCCGCAGGAGAAAGTCAGCGATGTTGATGGGCAGGACGAGCGTGAAGAGCTCGTCCGCTATGGCCAGGTTGAGGATGAACAGGTTGGTGACCGTCTTCATGCGGGGCGAGCGCAGCAGCACATAGAGCACGGCGGAGTTGCCCGCCAGCCCCACCGCGCAGATGACCGCGTAGACGACGGGCACGGCTATGGCCAGCGGCGGCGGCAGCGGCGGCGGCGGCGGCGGTGGGCTAGACGCGTTGGGGCTGCCTAGCACGGGGACGGGGCACGACGTGTTGGCGGGTCCCAACTCCGAGGACGACGAGTTGCGCATCTCGACGGGGGCAGAAAGAGGGCGATCGGGTTTCTTCCACTGCTAGCCCGCAGGTTTCTCGGATTCTGTAGCCCGCGTGGACGCGGATCTGCGCCGGGCGCTGGTGGCCGCTTTCCAAGCTTGTCTGTCTCTTTTCTGTTGGGGGCGAGTTCCAGGAGGTCCTCTTAGCGCCAAGTCGCCGCCGTCTCGTGGGTCTGTAAAGCGGAATTGAAAGCACAGGTTAGGCAGAGGGACCTGAAGCTTGCAGGGGTGCAGAGGAGGTTCCCGCAAACAGGCACCCATGTGATTGCTTTCTGCTACCTGTTGAAATTTTATTCTAACCCAGTGAATACATCGAACCAGGCGCTAGAGAGAGAAGCTTCCCCACTCTTTATAGGAAAAATACAGAGCCTTTCCCCCTGCTGTAGGACATCCCTGGCAGACCCGAGTCACCCACAAAACTGGGCAGTGATTAGTTTTGGTTCTCCTAAGTTCCATGAGCCCTCGGCAACAGCAAGCTCAACAGCAATCTCTGCCTCACCTGACTGGCCCGGGGAAAGGGTTTGCCTCTCTAGCGGTGAACAGAAGAGGAGGCTGTGCAGTACAGGGAGGTTGTGGCGCCAGCCCGCGGAAACCGCCTACCCGCTTCAGCCCAGAGGCTGCAGCTCAAGCTTAGGCAGATCACAGCAGCAGCTCGCCTGGGCGCTTAGAGTTGGCGCAGCCGCAACTGCACTCCACTGACCCGGCCTCCTTCCCACCCCCTCCTCCCCCCTCGCCCCCCTCCCCCAAGTGAAATAGAATCAACAGAACTTGAGAATTGGCAAGAATTCAGAGTTCTTTTATTTCCCATGATGTAACTTTATTCCACTTATTAGTTCATTCCATTTGAACTAATACAATTTAAAAAGGGGGTGGGGTGGGAGTATTGATGGTCTATTTTAAAAGAACAAAATAATGGAGGGTCCCATTGCATTTTTTAAATACCATAGCCCAAATGGGCAAATGTCGCTTTAATTTTAAATTACGCTCATGCCACCTGGCCATGCAGAAAGGGAAAATGAATGGAATTTTAAAATGAAAATCATCTGTATTCTAGTATTCTGGCCTTCACAATTTTACCAGATTGTTAGTAACAAGTCGTGGAGGACAACTTGACTTTAGACTTTCTAAAAACATACGGAAACAATAACTTCGTTTACAAAGACAAACTACTTCTGAAAATCTTTTATGGGGCTGTTACTTAAATAACATATTGGGACATGTTTCATAAAGTGTGACTAGTGGTTCAGTAGTCTGTTCTGATTCTCACATACTCTCCTGATTGTGTCTTTAGACAGAATTATCCTGAGGACAAATTTTATGAATTTGAGATAAACTGGATAAACCTAAAAGAAATCGTATTAGCAGAAACAAGTCAGAAAGAAAAACACAGAAACCAACTGGTTTCACTAATGTATGGGATATAGGAAAAACAAACAAAGGGCCAGGAGGAAAAGTCAAAACAATCTAACAACCAAGCTAAAGTACACAACTGGGGATGGGGAAGAGGGTGGAGTGGTCAGGGAGGGGAGGTGGTGGATGAACCCCAGGGAATACAAAGATGTGAAATATATAAATAAATAAAGTATTTTAAAAGAAGAATTAGCCTGAGTCCAAAGAGGTGTTAACTTGGGAGGCAGAACAGTTGCAGAACTGTGCCTCAGCTTCAATACAATTGAGTATCTAGTTTTCCCTCTGTGAGACAGGACTCACTTTCACCTTTGAGAAATGAGTGAAATTAAATATTACTTTCTCCAGTCCTTATTTTCTTCCTACCATTTCTCTTTGGAAAACAACAAATTAAAATATGAATTGTATTCTGCTTCCCTTTAATAAATTCTCCCTCTACAAGAACAGGTAAAATACAAAATAAAGTTTTGTTTTTTTTTTTATGATATACTGAGAAAGATAAAAAGTGAGGCGTGGAAGTAGTCTCCAGGGGCAGAAGTGGACATATTTCCTTTTCCCTCTCATTTTTCCTTTTCCTCAGATTTTCATAAATTTGGCCCCTACAGTTTCATGTTTTGTGTGAAGGAATGACAGGAAAATCTTAGGCTCTATCCACAAGGAAAAATATGTGAGAAAAAACTTCATATATTGCTAAGTGAAGAAAAAAGATTATATGCATAATATAAGTGTAATGCACACATAGAGATATAAATCTACCTTGCAAACACATATATCTGTATGTACATATATACAAACATTTGAAAACTTTCTGAATTTTTAATTATTGTTTTCTGATTTAATCAGATTATGGCTAGAGACCATGTTCAATATGATGTCTACTCATAAGAATTCCTGAAACATTGTCCAGTATGTAGTTATTTTTCTAGTTATGCTATGGATATTTGAAAGTAACATGCATTCTGTATTTGGTAGTTCAAAACTCTATATATATGTGAAGTACTCATATATATTGTGTTTTTTAAATCTTAGACTTTTTCTCTCATATTTTACCAGTTACTGGGACAGATGATTAAAAATTAACCATTAACTGTGGATTCCTCTATACTTTTCATTCTATCAAATTTTCTACATAATTTGATGCTGTTTTATTAGTTGTGAACATATTTGATTGCTTCATTTTCCTATGGAATGATGTCTTTTGTCATTATAAAATGTTCTTCCTTAATAGTGTTACTAATTCTTGCTGAGTGTGGTACCCTTTCTTTGATATTATTGCAGCAGCTACACTAATTGTCCTTCCATTAGTATTATCATGGGATATCTTTTCTTACCCCATTTTCACTTGCAATATGGGAAACTGGAGTGAGCAGAAGAGTAAGAAGGGACCAAAGAGAAGATTACATAAGGATACAAAGAAGGGCCATGTGTCAATTGTAATACCTAAAAGTTATTTAGTGAACAAAAATAGGAAGAAAGACTATGGGATGTTTCTAAAAAGTCCTGCATGCATAGAATTCGTGTAGAGGATTCTAGAAAAGCTCAATCAGCATTAAAGGAAGATTACACAGGACAGTAAAAGAAAATTTACCCGAGCATATTTGAAAGTAACAAAAGTCTCTCAAACACTGAATACTCAGCCCCGCGTGGTGATGCGTGCTGGGAGGCAAAAGGTTTGGAATGACTTGAGTTCTTGGCTTTGAGAATACCCCAGGGCAACATAGCAAGACCAAGTTGCTGCGGACCAGCCGGGCAAGGGCGCAGGCCAGATGGGCAGAGCTCAGCTGGGCAGGAAAGACACAGGAGCCGGCGAATGGCGAACAGACGCACACACTTAAGGGGTGGTGAATCTGCTGCGATTTATTTGAGATTTTTTATGGATATATATAGTGTTTTTGGCAATCAGCATTCTATGAGTATATGCAATTAACCTATTAACAGATTGTAGATTTTTCTAGGTATATCTAACAATATAACTTTTCTAGAAGCATCCTAAAGCAATTTCTTACTTTGCCACTGAGAATTAACACATCAATTTAAGTATTTTAACTAACAATATAACTTCCTAAAAGGTATTCCAAAGCAATCTTTTACTTTGTTACTGAGACTTGACAGATCAACTTAAACATTTTAACTAACAATATAACTTTCTAAAAAGTATTCCAAAGCAATCTTTTACTTTGTTACTGAGACTTGACATATC
>PVHY01030574.1:0-13315 GCA_004024945.1 Uropsilus gracilis
GCTACAAATAAATTTCTAATGACCTAAACAGATCCTGAAGCAACCTTATAGTTTGCACCCAGGAATCCTTCCTTTCCACCTGCAGGACACTCACAATCCCCAGCCCAGGGGTGCCACACTTTTGGGGCTAATACAACAATCTTGAAATATCTCTCTCTCTCTCTCTCTCCACCCCACCCCTGATGATAACTACAATCTTGAAATCTCTCTCTTTCTCTCTCTCCACCCCACCCCTGATGATAACTACAATCTTGAAGTCTCTCTCTTTCTCTCTCTCTCTCTCTCCACCCCACCCCTGATGACTATATCCAAAGTGAAAGAAAGGAATGGGAAAGCACTCCATTTATTGTAGTCCTGGACCAAGTTGGTCTAATAATGTCTCAGAATAGCACCTATTTGTGGAGTTTCAAGGGATCTTTAACTATTTCAAGCTCATCTTTCTCATTGCAATGGGAATAGTGCTGCCCTACTCACCTCAGTATTTGCAGGAGGATATAGGGAACACAAAAGTTTGAAATTAGTGAACATAAGTCAGAAGTCATTCATTAGAATAAAATGGGAGTCTGTCACCTTTTGGAAAACAGATCTCAGGGCTGGTGACGGATTTAAGTCCACGGGGGCAGATACACAACACTTTATGGTCTTGGAGCATCTTTGGCTGGTCAGGTAGTAAGTGAATTTCTCTAGGAAATCCAGTCTGTATTTGAAGAGGTCATTGCCAGCTTCAGTCTCCGGGGAACTTTTTTCCAACCCATCTCCAGCCTCTCTTTTTCACTTAATTTCTACTTCCCTCTTCATTAGCACCTGCAGGGGGCAATAACCGGCCTGGACTAGCAACTCCTCCAGAGGTGTGGGAGGAGGCAGACTTTACCCAAGACCCCTTGCAACAACACCTGGTCACCTGGGGATTAGGTGGGACTTGTAGCAACTCCTGGTCACCTGCACCAAGAATTAAAAGCATCTCAAATATAGGCACATCTCAGCAGTATTTTGTTTCCAAAAAGTGAATATCACAATGAAACTAGTCACAAATTTTTGGTTTCCCAGGGCATATAAAAGTCATGTTTATGCTATTCTCTATTAAGTGAGCAATAGCACTGTGCCTTAAAAGACCATGTTAATTGTTAACTTAAAAATTTTATTACAAAAAAATGCTGGCCGGGCACTGTGGCTCGTGCCAGTAAGCTTCCGCCTATGAAGTGGCCGGGGCTAAGGATCGCGGTTCGAGTCCCACCTGGGGCCTGTAGCGAGACCCAGTTCCAAAAAAATAGCTGGGTGTGGTGGCGCGCGCCTGTAATCCCAGATACCTGGGAAGCTGAGGCTGGGGATTGCTTGAGTCCGTGGTACCCTGGGCAACGAGAGCCTGCGGTTCCACGGGCAAAAATAGTGAGACCTAGTCTCAAAAAAAAAAAAAAATGCTAACCATCATTTCTGAGTCTAAAGCAAGTCATAATGTTTTTGATGGGAGTGTCTTGCAAAAATGAAATCTGTTATCTTCAAAGCACAATCAAAGGAGGTCAAGGCATTCCAGCTCAGTGGTTGAGGGCAGGGGTCCTGGTGTTGCCAGCAGTGGTTCAAATCCTGCCACTTGCTGCTTAACATCGGGCAGTTACTTTCCTACTCTGGGTCTCAGTTAGCCCTAGAAAACAAGAGGGTGACAGCATCTGGCTCACAGGGTGTTAGAACTGACCAAGATAATGCTTGTGAAGAGTTTTGGCAGCACAGCAACAAAGTCTAATCAGCAACTGCTGCCATCAATTATGTCATTATGGCTTATGCCCAAAGTGAGAAGAAGTGAAGGGGTCCAGGCAGTGAGAGAGCTGAGTTAGAAGCAAAGACGTGTGTTGCTGGAATGAGTGTGTTGCTGGGATGAGCGGTTCAGGGGGGTAGGGTTGGGGGTGGGTGGCTGGGGCATACAAGGAGACAGCCCCTTCTAGCTGGGGGAGTGTGTGACTCCATGCCCCAGTCCCTGGCCCAGGGCTCCTGAGGCCAGTGTACTCCTAGATCTGGCTCTGGCTCATCGTAGAATAGGGGTGCCAAAACTTCTGGGGATCACTGATGCCTGATAAAAGCTAAGACTGCTTCCCCTAGGAAAAAGCTGCATCTTCTATTTAAACACCAAATGTGATTTGGGGTATAAGGAAGGGTCCCGGACCCGAGACCATCCGTGCACTGAACACAGACTTAGCCATGCAGGTTCCAGTGATATCTTGACCCACTTCTAAGTTCGAAGAACTGGTTGGGATCCTTTCCCCTAAATAGGGTGTTAAGGCCAAAATAGGGTTCGGGGCTGGTAGAGGAGGGAGTATGACAGTCCCCACTCCACATTGTTACAAAGTAAAAAGGTGATTGCTTTGACTTTTTCAATGTTTCCTCCAGGCTAAGTGTGGACTCCCTTACATCCTCCCCACCATTATCACCATTCCACAGATGCTGAAGGTTCATGAAGGTGGTTAAACAGATGGAAGCAGCAAACCCTAAATTAAACATCAACATCCATTTCACTTAATCCTGTGCAGCTTACAAACATCTTGAAAGGGAGGAGGGAGTAGAGGTCACCCTTCTCAGATCAGTCTGCCTCCAGCGGGGATCTCTCCCAGTTTCTTGGGTTTTTTTTTGTTTGTTTGTTTTGTTTTGTTTCAATGAAGCCAATCCACAACAATGGGCATGTACTTAATGTCACAGTACATTTAACAATGGATAAGATGGTAATTTTGTTATGTATATTTTACTACACATATACAAATGAGGCAGAATGAAAGCTGGTCTTCTATTTTACAAAAGAGGAAACTAGACTTCAACCCGGTGCCAGGGACACAAAAGGAAAGAGAGGCAGAGTCTGAGGAACCAGAACTCTGTTTTGCAAACTCCTAGACTGTTCATCCCTGCCAAGGCTTTCCTGACACCCCAAGATGGAGAGAACTGGAAAAATGCAGCACTGCCCCTAACCCCAGCTTTCTGGCACTCCGGTCATTTCCAAATTGCCCGGCCTCTGGTGTCTCTAGTCTGACTGGTCCCCAGATGACCCTTCTGGAGAGGGTCACCAGTCGTCTGACCCCAGACGTCTGCAGGCCAGGGAGCTAGGAACCCCACTCTCAGACCACGAGGGGACAGCGGGTGGCCAGTGAGATCAGATTATGGGATGTGGATTGCATTTCAGGCCCGGGGAGGGCCGTCTGGCCCCGGCAGGGAGTGAGGCCCACGGCTGCAGGGGTCTATCCCCCAACCCGGGTACCAGGATGTGGATTGAACAGGGAAAGGGAGCCCTGAAAGTGGAGGCTGGGGGGGAAGGGCTCTCTAGGTTCAACACCTACCTGCCGGCCTCTCCCGGGGCCAGGAGCTTGCTGCTCCCACCTCCCAGGTCAACACGGCCCTTGACACCGCCCTAGTCTCCCCTCAAACCCCTAAACTCATTGTCCCCCAGGACACTGACAAATCCCCAGTCTGGGATCGAGGACCCAAGCCTGCCTTAGTTCTCTACTTCGGGGTAACCATCTCTAATCCCGGAACTCTGAATCCTAGTGTCTGATGTTACCTGTTTGATAGCCGGTTTCAAAGCTGGCTCTCGGCCCGTGAAATCCCGAAAGCCAGACCCACTCTGAGGAATGGAATGAACTCGGCAAGACAAAGTTACTGGAGGCAATCATCACCACTACTTGTTGTAACCGTGGCAGGTTTTGTGCTTAGCGTTCTGTGTGCTTTGTCACCCAGCCCTCACCACCGTCTCATAGGGGAAAGACAATGATCCCCATTCGGAGGCGCCCGGAGGTTGGGTGTTTGAACAAGACCTCGCCGGCTAACAAGTGGAGGCACCCGACTGGTCTCTACAGTTCTGCGCTCTCCCCGCCCTAAACCACGACCCCCGGACGCAGGGAGACTGTCTCGGACACGCCCCAATGTCAACATTCTCTCCATCCACCGACCCGCGCCCGGAGCCAAAGCAGACACCTCCGGACGCGGGCCCAGGCCTCGCCTTCGGAGCGCGCTGGCAAGCCCTCCAAGACCGACCTCAGCCAGGGCCGCCGCGCCGGGTCGCTCCAGCCTCCTCCCGGAGTCGACAGGCGGGCCGAGGCTACCCGGGGTACTCGATGGAAGCGGGTGACGCAGCCTACCTTGCGCTTGCAGGCTGCGGATGATGTCTGCCCGGGGCAGCGGGTCGCGATAAAGGCTCAGCATGTAAGCGAGAGGTGACGGCGACGAGGGCAGTCCCCGCGGATGTAGGTGTAGAGGGGCCACGGTCGCGGCGCCCGCCTGGAGCAGGGCGCACCAGGCCTGTAGGAGGAGGCTCGGCAAGCCGTGGGCGTGCATGATGGGCTGTCGGGGCTGGAAGGGCTCCTCCGCCCCTTTTATCCCGCGCCTTCTAAGCTGCCCCGCCCCCGCCATTCCTCCCCAGGGCATACTTTAGGATCTTATACCCCCTATACCCGGGGGTGGTCTCCCGAGCGACCCCCTGATGGGGGCGGGGCCTTGCTGAACCTGAAAGGGAGCAAACTGGCAACGCTTGAGGGAGCTTTCTTCGGTCCCGGGGCAGTCTCATTTGCCGGGTCTGGGCACCCTGACACTGCTACTGTAGATGCTGAATCTTTCTGAGACACAGCAGGTCTGTGCGAATTCCCGTCTGAGCTGCGGCTTCCTTGCTCTGCTTCTTTTAGGATTTCTGGCCTTTCCCGACCCTCCTGGCTTCAGAAGAAGGTCGAGTTCTTTTTATTTCTTATTTCCTTTTTTTTGAGACTAGGTCTCGCTCTTTTTGCCTGCGGAACCGCAGGCTCACGTTGCCGGTGGTACCATGAACTCAAGTAATTCCCCAGCCTCAGCTTCCCAGGTAGCTGGGATTACAGGCGCGTGCCACCACGCCCAGCTATTTTGGGGGGTGAGGGTTGGGGGAACATAGATGTCTCTATGTTGCCCTGGGCGGGTCTCCAACCGCTATCCCCAGTTCCAGCCGCAACTCCATAGGCTGTCGTTTACAGGCACGTGCCACCGTGCCCGGCAGGAGGTCGAGTTCTAAAAGGAGCTGGAAGGGAATGTGCCCTGGCAACTCCCAGGTCGGATTTGGCTGACACTGACCTGAGAGCTTAGGTTCAGTCTTCACTTGCAGCCTTCCCGGAGGCTGTCCAGATGGCCTCTGGGAGCACCCCTGGCTTTATCTGGGAGGCCTGCTCTCCAGAGCTAGTCTGGAAAGCTACTGGGTACTGGAAGTTGCTGGCACTAAGAAACTGAGGTCCAGGGGGACATGCTTCAAATGCCAAAGTCCTCTCCATGCACGACCGAGGGCAGGAGTGACAGAGCCCAAGGAAAGCCTCTTCTGTTGGCGAGAGACGTGTCCAGCAGAGGTGGGAGCTCTGGCTTTGCTAACTGGTGGTCCTCGCTCCTGGCCCCCAGGTGCAGAATGCCAGTGGTGGTGCCAGGCTCTTCTTTCACAGGCACACATCCCCCCACTGATCTCAGGACCAAGGATGTGGCCGTGTCCTGCTGTCCCTCCTGTCCTGGTAGTTCCCACAGGAGACCAGCTTTCACTCCAGATGTCTCAGCTCCAGGTATCCAGTACTGCTTTCCTCTTTTGCTCAGGGGTGATCCTTGCCTAGCATCATCCAGGTGTTAAGTCCAACTGGAATTACCTTTAAAGAAATGTAAATGCCTGCCCCTTTTCAGATCCCAGCTGTTTTTTTCAACTGGAGACCCACCCTCTACCCCCCCCTCTACTCCCCAAGTGCTTTCCTAGCCCTGGACATGCAGTAACAGTTGGGAAACGTTTACTGAAGTGCTTGCTATGGGCCTGCACAGCCCAGCACCTGTGCACAGAAGGTCTCCTGCTCCAAAGAGTTCCAGCCTCAGCCCCGAGCAGTTATCAGGAAATGGAAGGAGTCCCCCAGCAGCTCCAAACCTGTGTCCAGGCCAAAGTGACCCATCCAACAGGTAGGGACTTCACCTCAGAGAAACCTGGAGGTTGCAGATGCTTACAAGCCACAGGATGTGCACGGTCCACTCACCCAACCTACTACTAGTTCCTTCCATCTGGGAATAGTCTTGTCATCATGCTTACCCCATAGTACATATCATAATTGGGACCCAAAGAATCTTAGTTAAGTAAGTCACTGGAGCACTTGTCTGGGCTTGCCTGGAGAAAAGTGTCACCTGGGGTGTCTGTTAACTATTGTTCCTGAGTCCCAGTCCTTGCCTTCAGAATTCTTGGTAATCTGCATACTTAGCAAGCACCCCAGGGATCTTAGCAGACTACTTTGAGAACTGGGTGGGATAGAATTCTAGTTGCAGTTTGGAACCCACCTCCCTACCTTCAGTTTCCTCATCTGTAAGTCATAATCAGATACTGATTCCATGCAGACTGAATAAAATGAATACAAAAATGCCTTACTAATTCTGATGTATGTAAATCCTTACGTATATGGGGTATATGGGTATTATTGTGGGTCTGTAGTTGTCATCCAGCTTCCCCAGTCTGAGGACTTGCTGTGGGGCACCAGGCAAGGCCCTCTGCTACCGGCCCCTCTCCCTCCCTGCAGCAGAGAGCACCAGGCAAAGGCCCCCCTCACCTGGTTTATGAGCATGAAAGTAAAAAGCAATGCTAGATGGCGGTTGGCACTGTGGGAGCCCCTGACAAGAACATGGGAACCATGAATAGCAACACAGACAAAAATCAGACACCTTAATAGATTCGGGAAGCAGCCTCTGGAAACCCAGAGCTTCCCCATCAATAGGTGTCCTAAAATCGCAGCAGCCCCTGTTTAAACAGGGACATTCAGCACAGAGCTGGCCTATGCCCTGTGACTGGAGAAGGAACAGAAAAGATGTTTACTATTTGCATGGCGCCAGAAGCTTCTTGACATTAAGAATAGTTTTATTCATCCTGTGTCCCTTGTACCATGTGGTACATAGTAGGCACTCATGAAACATCCATGTTTCTCTTAAAATGAATAGCGATAACCATAGCTAACATTTACTGAGCACCATATGCATTGAGCACTCCACCAATTACTGCATTGATTTTATCACCATTTCCGTTTCAGAGATGAAAAAGCAAAGGGCACACGATAACTAGCTCAGCACCACACACTCACAAGTGGCAACAGTCATAAAGGGCAGGTCTCCTTGTTACCCAAACCAGTGCTACTACTGTTCAACGAAAATACACCTTGTACTAAAACTTTAAAAAAACTCTCAAATGAAAATCTCGCCTTTCCAGCCGGGCACGGTGGCTCGTGCTTGTAAGTTTCAGCCTATGAAGTGGCCGGGGCTAGGGATCGCGGTTCGAGTCCTGCCTGGGGCACGTAACGAGACGTAGTACCAAAAAAAATAGCTGGGCGTGGTGGTGCGTGCCTGTAATCCCAGCGACCTGGGAAGCTGAGGCTGGGGATTGCTTGAGTCTGTGGTACCCCGGGCAACGAGAGCCTGCGGTTCCAGGGCAAAAATAGCAAGACCTAGTCTCAAAAAAAAAAAGTCTCGCCTTTCCCAAGGTCCAGCAGCAACAGACAGAACTCATTTCTGATGTGTATTGGCCCGGGCCCTGTGGGTGCCTGGAATTGCTCCTTGATTAGCCACTGCTCTCTGTCAAAGCCTGTCCATCACAGACTTTCTCCCGCTTTGACTTCCTGGAAGACCTCAAATCTCTGTCACCTCCTAAGGACAGAGGTCATCCGTAAGGGCAGTCTTTAGTTCAGGATGTCTCCTACACAAAGGACCGGAAGTGCACTTTTCCCAGGTGCATGGGGACACTTCGCTCTCTTGCCCCAGATAGACTGACCCACAGATTACCCAAACTGGGAGATAAACTTTGAGGGCTTTCTCAGCTGACTGGAGGGGGTGTGGGTGCTAAGAGTCCCTCCAAGTTCCTGCGTGCTTTCTGTCTAGCATCTTGGACCTCCCTGCACACAAGCAACCTTACTCACATACCAAGATTTCACGCTGGTGCTCTGAGGTTGGGCGGCCAGGAAATAGAATCTCTTCAACTACCTGGGCTGATTAAACCAGTCACTGTCCCAAAGCTGCCATTTCCTGAGCTGTAAAATGGAGATAAATGGAGTATCTGTTCCACTGGAAGGTTGTAAATAGTAAATATGTGTAAAGTGCACAAAGAATTGGATCATTCATTATTCATTATTCATTCATGGAATAAAGCTTATCTAGTGAGCCTCCAGCAGGCAACTTCAAATGCCCAATACTCAGGGAGTCGGGCCAGGAAGCTGTTTCAATTCTGCATGTCTCTAATGATCATTTACATTTGCCAGTGTGACATTTGCACACAGAAATTGGCCCATCTAGGCCTCTTCATCGCTCACGGAAGCTCTGCAGGTATATAAGGCCTTTCAGAAATGGGAAATTATATAGCATTAACATTTAGAGCCGGGCACGGTGGCTCGTGCTTGTAAGCTTCAGCCTATGAAGCGGCCGGGGCCAGGGATCGCGGTTCGAGTCCCGCCTGGGGCCCGTAGTGAGACCTGGTTCCAAAAAAAAAACAGCTGGGCGTGGTGGCACACGCCTGTAATCCCAGCTACCTGGGAAGCTGAGGCTGGGGATGGCTTGAGTCTGTGGTACCCCGGGCAACGAGAGCCTGCGGTTCCACAGGCAAAAATAGCGACACCTAGTCTCAAAAAAAAAAAAAAACATTTAGAGGGTGGCAGTGTCTACCTTGTCAGTTTCCTCTGGTGCCTGGCACAGCTTTGGGCACACAGGAATGTGGTAAGGATTTGCTATATGATTGCATGAAAGAGGCAGTTGCCAACACAGTGCCGCTCACCTGTTCCTTCCTCTGCCCATAGCCTTCTCCTATTTCCATTTCACTCCCTCTAAACTCTACCTGTCAAGGTCTAGCCTCTTGAACTTCCCCTATAAAAAACCTGTCACCAGCTTGCTGGGCCAGCTGTCAGCGCTTTTTTCTAAGGATAGCATCATAGGGCACTTAGTCTTCCGAACTTTCCCCAGTGATCACCAGCAGACTGTGAGCCCCTGGAGGAAGGAGGAACTCCTGATTCATTTGTCTGTGAAGCCCCAGCCCCCAGTTCATAATGGACTGTTGTGTGCTGTGATCTTCAGTCTAAATGAATGAATACAGTTTTAGAGATGATGGAGGTGGGTGTCTGCACAGACTTCTTGCTTGCCCTTCTTGTTCCACCCCCCCTCCCAATCCTGATCTTGGGGCTGACACGCAGGCACCATCTAGGCACCTCTACTGGGCACACACAGCTGTAAGTGGGGGTAGAAATCACAGCCCTTTCCCTGTGCCCCAAATATACTCTAGCCCCCTAGAAACATCTCTCTAGGCTGGGAATGGTGGTGCATGCCTGTAAGTGGCAGCCTAGGAAGCGGTGGCAGGGACGAGGGATCGCGGTTCGAGACCTGCTTGGGGCAACGTAGCGAGACCTAGTTCCAAAAGAAATAGCAAACACCTTCTCTCCCCAGAGTTCAAAGCTGTTCTTCCTTTGCATGGAATGATTTTGCTCCCACTTCATGCACACAGAACACTCCTAATTATACTACAAAACCCAGCTCAGAGCTAGGCACTGTGGCACGTGCCTGTAAGTGTCAGCCTATGGAAGCATGGCTGGGACTGGGTATCGCTGTTTGAGTCCCGTCTGGGGCAACATAGGAGAGCTAGTCCCCCCCAAAAAATAGCTGGGCCTGGTGGCGCACGACTGTAATCCCAGCTGCCTGGGAGGCTAAGGCTGGGGATCGCTTGATTCTGGGGTACCCCAGGCAACAAGAGTCTGTGGTTCCCCATGCAACATAGTGAGACTTAGTCTCAAAAAACAAGCAAAAAACAAAGGTCTCTTCATCCCCTTCCATGAAGACCTCTGCACGTGGTGTCCCTCACCCCTCCTCATTCAGGCTCTGACCCTAGTTATTGTTTATTTAAGAGTCAAGGTCCCCTATCACCAGGTCCTCTATCACCTAGTTCCACCAACCAGCCCTTTGCTCACTTTGTTCGTGTGTCCCAGAAGGCCCAACCTGGCACCCAGCAAATGGAGGCCATGGGTCCTGCTGGCCCCCCTGAACTTGGCCTGTAACTGGCTGTGTCTGTCCCCAGTAGTGTTTGGAAAGGCTTCTATTTAAATTTCCCACTGAAAAAATTGTTTTTCTTTTTTTTTTTTAGAGACTAGGTCTCGCTATGCTGCCCGGGGTAGTCTCGAACCCGTGGACTCAGGTGATGCCTAGCCAACCTCCCTGTAGCTGTGGTTACATGTCATGGTGCCTGGCTCACCCAATGAAAATTCTTTTTTTTTTTTTTTGAGACTAAGTCTCACTATTTTTGCCTGTGGAACCGCAGGCTCTTGTTGCCCGGGTACCACAGACTCAAGCAATCCCCACCCTCAGCTTCCCAGGTAGCTGGGATTACAGGCACTTGCCACCATGCCCAGCTATATTTTTTTGGAACTAGGTCTTGCTACGTGCCCCCGGCAGGACTCAAACCGAGATTCCCTGGTTCTGGCCGTGGCTTTCTAGGCTGCTGCTTACAGGCAGGCGCCTGCCCAGCCACCCACTGAAAATTCTTAAAGATTTTACATATAACAGATTATTTGCATCAATAGAGAACTAAAAGGTCTGAGCTCTCATTTCAACATGGTGAACATTTCCTAATGTGAAGAGTAGCTGCTTTTAGCCAGGCATGGTGGTGCATGCTTGTAAGCGGCAGCCTAGAAAGCCACGGCCCAGGACCAGGGATCAGCGCACCTGAAGCTGAGCCTGGGGATTGCTTGAGTCTGTGGTACCCCGGGCAACGTAAACCTGTGGTTCCACGGGCAAAAATAGCAAGACCTAGTCTCAAAAAAAAAAAGAGTAGTTGCTTTTTCTAGGCAGGATCTGTTCCCTAAAGTGTCACTTAACCATACCTATTTGTCCGGCTCTAAGGACAAATGAGTTTGAGATTCATTTATTATATGATGGTGTTAGATGGTGAATGAAAGACCTGGAGCCAGGCAGACTTGAGGGTGGGGGTGCTGGGGGTTGGATTGAGCTCATCCCGTTGTCTTTCTCCACAGAGACTAACCTGGGGATTATGGGTTGGTCCATGGTCCAGGCTGGATGGGAAGTAAATGGTGGATGATTTAATAAGTACTTACCATCATGTACTCACATTATCAAATTCTACTCCTCCTATTAATCCTATGAAGCTGATTGGATGTTTGCAACCATTTTGCAGGTGAAGAAACTGAGGCTTGGAGGGGTTCAGCAGCTTGCCCCAGATGGGACACTTTCTGAGTGTGAGGACTGCAGTGGGTCCCTGGCTTTAGTAGCCTGATGGAGACCACTGTATCCAGTCATGGATCACCTCTTCACACAGAAAGGCCTTTCTCCATTTGCGCCATCTAACCTGACCATGCTTCAAAATTGTTTCATTTGATACTGTTTATTTTGTCTGTTCCTCTCTCCCTGGGCCTGGACTATAAGTCAGATCCCTTGTTTGTTCAGTTCACTATCAAACCCCCACCCTGTGCCTTGTTTAGCATAGATCTTGACACATACCAGTAAATACATATTTGTTGAATGAATACATTTAATCCAACCCTGAAATGGGGATTGAGAGAAGTACAGAGATAAGAAGGTAAGAAGAGCAAAGGAGCACTGCCTCTTGACCCAGTGGTTACCACAAGGATATAAATTCCCAGGTCACCAATGTCCTTACTTGAAATTCCTTCAGCAACCCACTCCTGAACACATGGTTGGGTACACAGTAGGTGCTCAATAAATGCTCAATACACCTGTCTTGGCAGGTCAATTCTATGATATCAGCTAAAGAATGCCTCCAAGTGCACCTGGTACCTCACAAACACAGCTCACAGCTCACATCACTGCACCTTGTCTTTGCGTTCCTTGCGCCTTCTTGCTCCTCTACTCTCTACTTCTCTCCTGATTCTCACAGGAGCTATGTGACCTGAACAAGGCCGCTCTCATCCTCAGAGAGCACACTGGCCTGAGATGATCCCGCTAGAAAGATCAGGCCTGTCTGCACCCCCCCCCTCCTGTGACTAGGGTCCTTTTCCAAGCCCCTCCCCGGTGGAACCTGGGTTGGACTTGTGATTCCCACAGGGTCAGGAGGTGAGGGCTGGATCTGCTGTGGGAAACAAACAGAGAGACCACCAGGAGGATGCCCTCCTCCCACCCCAAAAGTTTCTTAGAGATTCCCACCACCCAGTCAGCCACCCCAGCGTCCTGACTGCCACCTCCCACTTCCTTCTGTTAGGACTTTCTGGTGCTGAATTCAAATTGGAGTTGGATGACCCAACCAAACCTGGGTTTGGGAGAAACCTTGTGCTTGCATGTAAGTGTGCATGTGTGTACATACACAAATGGTTGTAGACATGTGCTTGTTCCTGTGAGTGTGTGAGAATATGCTTGTGTGTGCTACATGCATTTGTGAATTTAAGTGTACAGATGTAAGTGTATGTGCCAATGAGCGTGTGTGCATGCATATGCATGGACATGCACGTATATATGTGCAGAGAATAATTAGAACTAAGAACAGTGCTACCGTGAATGTATTTCATATGTATTCTGCCACAGTATTGTTAAAATGAACTATTGTGATGGTGAACAGGAGTGCTGAGGAGGTGGGTACTGGGTGCCAAGAAGCTTACTTGCTCAATGTCTCCCCCAAACTGCCTGACCACAATAATCCCTTCAGATGCTTTTTAAAATGATAGGCATCCCAAAGTCCCACTTTTAAGTGTTCTTTTCAGCTTTAATAACCTCAAATGTATAAATGATAGAAACATATGGAAACCATTTACTTTACTGAAATTCCTTTTATACTTAGTTATATGAATTTTGAGTGAATTTTTCTTTTCTTTTTTTTTTTTTGAGACTAGGTCTCGCTATTTTTGCCGGTGAAACCACAGACTCATGTTGCCCCGGGTACCACGGACTCAAGCGATCCACAGCCTCAACTTCCCAGGTAGCTGGGATTACAGGCGTGTGCCACCACGCCCAGCTATTTTTTTGGAATCAGGTCTCACTACGCTGTCTAGAGCGGGACTCAAACCGTGATCCCTGGTTCCGGCCATGGTTTCCTAGACTGCCTCTTACAGGCATGCGCCACCATGCCTAGCCGAGTAATATATTATTTTTAAAAATTTGTTTCAGTCAACATTTGTCATGTTCAAAAAACAAAAAACATTAGGCCGGGCACGGTGGCTCGTGCTTGTAAGCTTCAGCCTAAGAAGCGGCAGGGGCTAGGGATCGCGGTTCGAGTCCCGCCTGGGGCCCGTATAGTGAGACCTAGTTCCAAAAAATGGCTGGGTATGGTGGCGCATGCCTGCAATCCCAGCTACCTGGGAAGCTGAGGCTGGGGATTGCTTGAGTCTGT
>PVHY01030575.1:0-13318 GCA_004024945.1 Uropsilus gracilis
AGCGCAAGCTGGGGTCATAGCCGGGGGGCTCTGCCTTCAGGATGTTTATGAAAAGGCAGGAAGGTGCTTTCAGCACATGGGATTTCCCAAAGCAGCCACAGGCCTATGGTCTTCTTTGCTTGGCTCTGGAGCTTGACAGAGATTTCCCAGCGCAGGTGCTTGCTAAGACAGTTCGCTACTAATGGAAAGCAAGCATTTGAACAAAGAGAGAGCTCTGTTTATTGAATTCCTGCTTTACCACCTCAAGTTGCATCTTCAGGGCACCCCACAAAACCCTCTTTCCTGTGTCTTTGTTGCTGTTTATTATTACCGTTGCCTGTGTTTGGGATGTTGCCTCATTCATTCATTCATTCACAAGCTCAACAAATATCTGCTGCACGTCTGCCACATGTCTGGAATGTTCCAGAAATCATGAAGTCCCCATGAATAAGGGGGGTGAAGTCTCTGCTTCTGTGTAGTTTTCCCCACCCCCTGGAGAGGTATCAGGTGCTAACACCCCTACCATGAAGGGTCAGGACTTGGTCTGGGAAGTAGGTGGGAGCAAGGAGGGTTGGTCAGGGAAGCCTCCTGAGCAGGTGAGATCTCAGCAGAGTCCTGGGTGAGGGGATGACCAGCCCTCCGAGAACCTATCAGAGGTCGAGAGTGGAGAATCATGAGCAAGTGGGGGGCAGCGGGCAGGGAAGGGAGGAAAGGGCCTTGGGAAAAGAGGGCCACTTTGATTGTGGAAGCAAGTTTGGATTTTATTCTTCATGGAACAGGAAGACTTTGGAGTTTGTGTTTCAGGAGTTTTGGGAAGCAGAGTGGCATGGTTAGAGTTGCCATAAGACCCTCTGTCTGCCAGGAGCAGCTAGGGCAGGAGGCTGAAGTTAGGAAGCCAGAGGACATGGGCAGATGAGGTGTGGGTTTAGAGATGGTGCAGCACTTCCAAAAGCAAGATGGGGAAGGCATGGTGGGAGGATGTAGCTGGAACCAGGGAAGGCTGTGTACTGAAGTTCAATGGAGAAGGGATTTGCTTGGATGATCATAGTCACAGGGAAGAAACTCCCCCTAGAAAGACTGAGGGAAGATGCTGGATCAGGAAGGTAACGGGTGGAAGGAGGTTCTGCAGGTGGGAGGGAGAAGTATGTCTCCTGTGTCTCCGAAGTGCCTGGGGTGGGAGGTGTTAAGTATTAGGTGTACTTCTCACATACACATCACAATAGCCATCCAGGATAGATAGTATAATTCCCAAAGTACATGTTGCTGAGGTTATTTTCATGTCTCACCCCAACAGTCATGACTTTTTTCATCTTTCATTATTTTTATTATGATGATTTTTCTTTTTTTCTTAATCATTTTGTTGTTTACATATTTGTGTGTGTGTGTGTGTGTGTGTGTGTGTTACATCATTGTATTCCCCGGGCTCTCCCTCCACCCTAACCCATGAACCTTCCTCTAGATCTTTTTCTGCTCTCCCCTTCCTCAACTTCTCCCTCCTCCAATCCCCTCCCTAGCTGCCTGGCCCTGCTTGGAAACCGGTTATTTTAGAAGGGGTAGAAACACTCCTAGCACACAGCACAGACAGGCTGGCAATAGAGGCACACCATGTTTGCCAGAGAAGGCAGCTCCCTTGTTCTGAATAGGTTTCGTGTATAAATGTCAACATATTAAAGTAATTCTGGAAACTTTATTTGCTTTTTATCAGGTGGTGGATTAATTGAGCTGCACACAAGTCTGAAGGATGTTATGTGCAGGTTTTCTGCACATCTGGGTCTGCGCAGGCCCTGGCTCCAGCCCGACTCAGCACTCTCTGGCAGTCTGACCTGTTTGGACCTTCTTTTTTCATGTGTCCTTTTTCAGGCGAGGCTGCAAGGACTAGATGAGACAGTCTAGCTAGCTCCTAGCATGGTGGCGCCTCTTCCACAGTGGGGTGTGGCATTGTTCTCCCTGTTGTTCTCTTGGAAGCATGCCCTGGTCCTCTTGGGCTCCTGAGACAGAATGCCATAGACTGGGGCCCTTGGACTACAGGAATACATTTCTCACAGTTCTGCAGGATGGCAACTCCAAGGTCAAGGTGCTGACTCCTGAGGTTCCCAGAGAGCTCTCTCCCTTCCCTTCTCAGGGTCTTCCCAAGCCAAGCTGTCTGCTGGCTCTCCTTATAAAAACTCTCATCCCATTATGGAGCCTCACCCTCAGGCCCTCATCTGAACCTCACTGCCTGCCGAACATTCCACCTCTGGCATCACTGCCCAGCACCATGGCATAAGTAGCTAGGGCTTTAACTTAAGGATTTGGTGGGGAAGAGTCGCCATTCCATCCATAGCCAGGCACAAGAGATCATGAGGAGTGGTGAATCCCAGGTTCTGTTGATGTAATAGTGAAATGGGGTCCAAATAAGGCAAAAGCCTTCAACCAATAAACTGTTAGAGGTCCGCTTCTCCCGTGCATAGCAGTTACCACTCAAAATGCAGTTTAACAAGGGATTTTATTTACAAGAGAATATGAACAGGGAAAGCAAAACGTCCTTAAAGCCACAAGTGGCCAGTTATCTTACCCCAGTCGCCATTCTCAGTTCCCAAAGCTCCCAAAGACACGTCCATGATGGTGCCCCTTTGCCCCTCCAAACCTGAGGCAGGCACTCTGTAAATGTCCAGTCTTTCTCCAGAGTCTTCTCTTTGCTTCTTCCCTCTCCAGAATTCTGAGCTGCTCTTCTTATCCAAGATACTTCAAACTCTTTCCACAATTGCTGATGCACAAATCAACTTTCCAAATCCCTGGCCATCTCCAGGTACCAACTTTCCAGGGCACCTTGCTGCAGTATCACACTCTCCACTCTTCTGCCAACCGTCATGGCTCCTTGTCACCACCAGCTCACTCTTCCAAGGGGTTTCTGCCCAGCCTGGTCACTTGGGCTACTCTTTACCCACCCGCCATCCTCATGTCTCTTCTCTCCCCAAAAGTTTGTCTCTCTAATCTCTACTCCTTGCCTTTTTATATCTCTCTCTTTTTTTCCTAAAAGCCAAAGGCTCCAATTTCCCTCTACACACCCTCTTGGTGATTGTTCTCTCCTCAGGGGTCCATACCTGTAATTTGCAACTAAGTAAAAGAACCCTGGTCCTGTTTATGCCAGTACCCTTTTCCTGTTTAGGCCATCTTTACCTCTGTTTTTTCAGACACAGCTAATGCAATGCCTGAATTTCAATACTGCCCTTATTGGGGTTCCAGCTTCAATAATGGAGTTTTTGTTTGCTATTGTTGTTTTGTTCTTTCATAAGAGTTATTTCTAGGCACCCTAGAGTGAAATTCTACTGAGCTCCTTACTCTGAGGTTGACACAAATCTGGCTAAATACTTTATCTGGTAAAATATGGGTTACAGATGTCACTAAGCAGGGGAAAAATCCTTTCTTTCTCATTTCATTTATTGAGCTGACTAATTTTATTTTCTTGGTAGTGATTAGTTTATAGGGAGAATTTATTGGGTTGAAAATCTTGCACCGTGGGTAGATATGGCTATGGATAAAACAAAGTTCATTTAATATTATTTCCCCCTGCATTATTACTTGTGAAATGAAAAATGCTTTGTATCTAAATATTCTTTCCCCATGCTACCAATATGTCAAGTTAATGCACATCTCTTGCTTTCTTTGGCATTAGAAAGCTCAGGGATTTCCATAGGAAGTCTTGTTTTCATTTTCCTTTCCTGGACCCCTGGTGGGTGTGTGTTTGCATTTCATAATCTAATCTAATCAGGGCTCAGAGAACTCCTGGGTATTTGTCTTCTTTGTGGTAGCCCAGGTGGCAGGGCCTCCCACAGTCCACGTTAACTTAATATTTATTGAGTGTCTGTCACATCTCAGCCGCACTCCAGATGTTGGTGGGATGTGGTTAGTAAATTAAAATCCTATCTTCATGGAACTTAGCTCTTGATCATGATGGTTTGCTTAAAATAGGCTGCTTTTCTATCTTTTGTGCATGAAACATTGGCTCAATCTTTACTTAGAGGATCTTAAAACTATTTTCAAGTAACGTGCCCCAAATAACATAAGTCAAGGTACAGACATAGGATTAGACAGGGAACAGTTCTTTATGTGATGCTAAAGTGAAGCTGTAAGATTTTTAAAGTAGGGGACGTCAAGAGGCATGTATATATTTCCATTTGCACTGCTGGCCTTAAGACCCACCCCTGTCCATTCATTTATTATGGTTCTGGAGAATGGCAGTTCAGCTTCGGTGTGCAGGTCTGATGTTTTGGTGAGGCCACTTCCCCATACGTGGATGACGGTCTGCTTGCTCCCTCCTCACATGGCAGAAGGACGAACTCTTGTCTCTTCAGCCCCTCATAAGGGCATGAATCCCAGTCACAGGGGCTGAGCCCTCATGACCAGCTCACCAGAACTGCGAATACGATCACCTTGGGGTTTTAGTTTTCAACATGTGAACTGGGTGGGAGGGAAGGCACAAACTCACTGTCTAGTGCAGTCGGTGTCATATTAATATTTCTACAGAACCTGTGCTTCATTTTTTCCTCCGAAGTAGAAAATACCATATAAATTGTCCCAGTCTTAATCTCTGGAGGTAGAATGTTAAAGCTTTTTTCCATGTCTATGAGGTGATAAGAGCTCAAATGTGTTGCAAATCTTTACTGGCAGAATCACACTGGTTTGAGAGGGAGTTGGTGAGCTTGGGCAGGGAAAAAGCCTGTGTTTGTCAAGTATTGTTAATAAACAATTATTCTGAAAAATGTTTTATTTGCCCATTACTCTCCTTCCCCTTTTAAATACTTTTTCTTGTTAATTGAATTGAGATCAGCATTCCTGATTTCATCCTGCTGCTGCCTGTCAGAAAGGAAATAATGAATGAACAAGTTGTGGAGGTAGTTGGTAAGTTGTAGGGCAAATGAGTTAAACACCAGACTTTTCTATGCCCTCTCACCACTGTGGCCAGCACCTGTGGCACACCTCCCATGGTAATGGACACCTGGACCCAGAGAGCATGGGTGTGCACATGTGCAAATGCTTACACCTGAAGGGAGGCGTGAAAGGGCAGCATCACTCTGCACTGGTCTATGAAGATGCCGGGCCTGAGAGACAGAGGAAGGAATTGCTCAGGGGTGAAGGATGCCTCTGGAATGATAAACCGCCCTTCTCCAGGAAGAATGGAGAGGTCAGCCCTCTGATTGTGGTATCATAGTAACCTCTGTGTGCCTCATCCTTTGCTGTGCTAGTTTACTGGTGTCTGTGAGAACTGATAGTGAAGCCACTCTGCCTGAAGTTATACAGCGTGAATCTACACGGAGGACATAGCCACCATCTGAAGTGAGGTTTGGGAATCATGTTTGCTTAATCAATCAATCTCTTCACTTTAACATCTTGACAAAAATTGAGCTTTGTCATTAGTATGTTTTTAATTCAAGGACAAGAAATGCCATGTAAGGATCCAATTTCAGATTTTTGAACAAGATTTCTTCTCTTCTAATGTCTTGCTATGTAGTTTCTACCTATTTCCTTCCTTTTCATTTTCCTGTGAAATGTGTTTGGTTAAAGATGTCTTAGGGTGTACGCTGCTATAAGATTTTTATTTCCTTGGAAGGTAGAAAACCTGCAGCCTTCACTTGCAGATCTTTGGATGGCTGCCCCAGGACAGTGATATTTTCCTTGGGGGGGGGGGGGAGTGTGTCAGGGGATGGGAGTGTATTACCGAGGGAGCAGTGACTTTGCCTTGGTTGCTGGTGCACACCAAAGCAGCTAACTAAAGATTGCGCTGTCATTTATTGTGTCTGTCTGAACTCTCGATGAAAGATTCAGAGTGAGGTTTCCTACATCTTGATGAATTGGTCCTTTATCGTTACAGAGTGCTTCTCTTCCTAGTCTTATCTGGTTGCATACAGAGATTTTATATTGTTGACAGAATATCTTTTATTTTTAAAACCCAATGAACTCTTCATAGATTTTGTTAACCCTGAGTACCTGAGTACTCTTGGTACAGCCATTCTTGGTGTTTGATAGGTATTAAAGAGGAAATCAGGCACAACCTGTGCCCAGGCAAAGTCTTTCAGTGGAAAAGGAAAATTTTAAGCAGGAATGTGCTCAGATGACCTCATATTATCATAGAAAAATAAATGATGGGAGCCACTGAGAAAGTGATATAAGAAACTTTGTTAGACTGATTTTGCTATTTTCTAAATCGTGAGCCACCAGCTTTTAGAAAGAGGGTTTTATCCTCAATAATCTGCTTCTGTTGTTCTTTGCATTTATTGATGTACCCAAGGTGAACCCCCAGATTCTTTTACAGTGAGGTGCAGAGTATGTATGATGAATATGTTACCTATATAAAATATATACGGGTTTTAATCAAGTTCCCAGAACGTGTAGTAAAACAAGCATTGTATGGATGATATCAGTGTGTTCATTTGAAAGCTTATTGGAAATGGTGTTCGTGCTTTAGCTGAGTTCAATACTAAGATGGTTTGTTTCAAGAAAATGACTCTTGGCTTCTTTCAGAAATTAGCACTAAAAGCTTTCAAATAAATCTCATGTTAAGGAGACAAACTGTCTTTAATTTATGGGTAGCATTAAGTGGAAGTTTTAGTTACTGCTGTCCTTGGTTCATTTTGCTTAATGTTAATTGGGTACTGGGGCTTGGAATTTTTTATTGCCTTTGTGAACTTCAGTTAATGGAAGATAAATCCTTTCCCTTCTCAGTTGAAACTAATCAAATGTAGGCAACTACTTTCTAATAAAGGATAGGGTTAAATATCAAGAGATACTATCAAAGTGTAAATCTTTCTGGTTGACAGGAAGGTTGGTCCCTGTCACACAGCTTTTCGGTGGAGGTTGGAGCTTCTCGGGTTTTCAGAAAGTAATCATGCAGGGTTCTTTGGTTAAGAGCTGTGGTTTCAAGAGTCCCACCCATCTCTTCAGTCTTTTGCAAAATACAAATTAATGCATCCCTCTCTCCCATCTGTCTTCCTCCATTCTTCCCTCATTATAGCTTATTGAGCGAAAGGTTATGATTATAATAAAGCCTATCTCAGCTTTAATTTTGTAAAAATTCAGAAGGCATAGTGACAGTTCTCTCATAAGAACATAATTATGGACCAGACAGCAAGCCCTTGTGGTCCCTAATCACTTGGTTAAAACTTCGGATTTCCCCCCTGAAAATCCTATGTGATATGTTTTGAACACTGAGTGCTATCATGTTTTATAGAATACTGTGACAGAATGCCAGAAATGCATTTTTGAATGGGAAAAAAAACATAAATATTTAAAAGGTGTATTTTTTTTTCAGTAGGAAAAAACAAGACTGTAGAAATGAAAACAATGCAGCTGTTACTGTGTGTTCCAGAAGAGAGACTGAGACTCGCCATCAGGGCTATCACCCCGGTGACCACTGAATGAGCACTGTAGTGTCCCTGACTAGGTATTTCCCAAAGGACAGGCTCTGTGCTAACTGCCTTACATCTGTGCTTGGGCTTCAAGCATAGGGAGCAGGTGGTCTGCAGAGCGGTAAAGAGCATGAATCCACACCTGAGCGTTGGGTTCTGATCTCCATTCTCCATCTATTAGGTGTGTCATCTTGGGTAAATTTCTTAAAGTATTTGTTGTCTCAGGTTTTGTAAAATATCAGAAATACTCATATCTCCTCTGCAGATTTGTTGTAAGAAGCAAAAGACACTACACACAAAGACTTCAATCTCAGGCACAGCGCTAGGATCTTTAATTTTACCTGAGTCAACAGTGAGAAATGATGTCTGAGAATTGTCTTTTTTCTACAATGTTCTCTCATTTTCTGTCTGGTTCATTAGGGGAAGTCAGACAGTCTCGATGTGGCCCATCTGTGGCTATTTCCCTGCTTGTGCTTGAGTCAGAGTGTAAGAAAACAGCTTGGGAGAGGGGGATAGCAAGCTGTGTGATCCAGGCACTGCTGTGATTCTGACTTGCCCTATGATGTAGGGCCCTTTATTCTACCTCTCATTTTTATTATTTCATCCTTCAAATGATAACAACAATTGGGGGAGGGAGGAGATGAAGTTTTTGAAAAACTTCTAAGACCCTTTTATCCCAAGTTTTACAAAACTACACCACTATCCTGTTTGATTTTTTTGTTTGTTTTTAACTGTCATTCTTTCAATGGTGGGTTCAGAATCAGCAGTTCTGTGGAGTAAATATCCAGAAATAATCCACAAACAATTTTGCCTCTGTAGGGTAAATAAGGTATCAGGTTTTTCACACCCTTCCGCCATTAGCCTCGATGATGGGCACCTCTTTGATAGTGTACTGCCACATGGTTGTTCACCTGCTGGCTATTTTCCCCCGTTCACTATTAAAACTCCTGTGGAGATGATGCCAAGGGTTCTGGTCATCTTCTTTAAGCTGCTAGAACCAATGATGAACCTACCTGAACTGGGATTGTTGCAAAACAGTCATGAAACTCATTGACTATAAGGCAATTGTGCTACATAAGAGAAAAGAGCAGAATGCGTGAGGGCCAGGCAAATCCAAAAATTGTAACTTTCTTAGGTGTATGTAGATTCAGTCAATACTGAGTGAAGAAAAGATTTTCTATTGTGGATTGTACCTATGCCCTCATCCTCCAAGTTATTTTTCCTTTTCATTTTTGGTATTTTTCAGAGATCAAACGTAACTGAAATCAGAGTGGTAAAGCAAGGTGGCTTGCTACTACACTGGAAAATGATCACAGCTTGGTTTCTTGTACTGTCCATGGAGAAATGAGACCCGTGGCAGCTGGTCAGTTCTTCCTGTTTGACAGCAGTTACGGTTAGCATGGTGCACAGGTTTTAGGCAGAGAATCTTTGCTGCCAGGCACCCGCTGTGGCTGGTATACACTGGTATATGGACACAGGAAGTGTCTCTTCTCTTTTCAAACCTCCTCTTCTCTCTTCAAACCTTGCCTTCCCTAAACTGGTGAGTACAGAGATTTGAGACCTGAATTGGTAAGGGAGACTATGTGCCCACAAACTTGATAGTAGAAAATGAGGCAAATGCCTTGACAATAATGTCATATCTTGTTACAAAGACACAGAATTTCCATAACCACATTTTCAAGATTTTATCCATTTTGATCATGAAGTGCAAATTTGATAAGAGAAGTAGCTACTGGTTTATGTGGGCAAAGGTACACTAAATTCCCTTACAGGATGGGGAAATGAATAAAGAATGTTTCAAAGTCTGCCTGTGGAAAATGAAACTGAAGGCCATTTGTTATACATGCTTCCTCTGGATTATTCTTGTGTACCTGGTGGCTCCATAAAATGAAACCATTTAGGTGATTTGGCTTAGAGTTGAACGCATCCTCCTTGCATCCAGGCAGCTGGTAAACTTTGTACCAGAGTCCATGGTGGCTTTTTCACTCCACAAAAGAGGATCAGCAGCTGTAAGTAAATATCTTTTCCTGGCTTGGTCTTTAGGAAGCTCCTGTTGACTGTTTTCCTAAGTGATGTAGCCAGGGCCACAAATCTATACAGGTTGCGATTCTGTGACAAGACCCTGTTGTGTCAAAGCTCCAGAACTGGGGCTCAAATGGTAAGAGTCTAGTTCTGATGGAAGGAAAATTACATTATGACTTGAAGGGTTGTCCTGAAACATGGTTCTGGAATCTTCTTTCTGTCTTTATGAATAGTGGAGTAGATGGTCATTGATTGGGCACAGGGCTAATCTCTGGAGTCAGAAAGACTGGGTATAAATCTCACTCCAAAAATGGGCATAGTGGCAATACTGTCTCATGAGGTAGTTGTGAGATTTAAATACGATTAAGCCCAGAAATAGTTCCGCATGAGACACAGTACAATTTAAATTATTCAGGAGACATCCGCTGATGTCATGGTTATTATTATAACCATGTGGCACTCCTCAAGGGGTTGCCAGTTTCTGGAATTGGGAATGGGGTGATAACGTATCAGACCAGAGAAGCTTCCTCATGAATGCATCTGTGGTGCTATTTGCAGTTTCTTGAGAGTTTTGGGTTATTTTTCATTACCCCTCTGCCACTAGGAAGGAAAAGGGAATTGCCATGGAGCACTCCCTGCAAGCTAAGTAAATGAATGCCTTGGGTTGTTAGGTGTCTCTGTGAAGCAGTTCTTTTGGCCACACTTAGATGTGTGATAGGGGAGGCTTGAGAAGGTGGAGGTATAGGCACAACCTTCTAAAGCCAGAAAATGGAAGACCCAGGATTTGAACCCAGGCCTGCCCAATTCCAGGCTGCAGGTTGCCCCAAGTCCTAGAGCATAAGCCCCAGGCTGTCTTTCTTCTTCACCAGCTACAAGCCTTCCATGGATGCTAAGGGCACTGCTTTAACCTTTCTCCTCCTCCTCTGGATCCTGAGCGGCTTTAGTGGCTACTGATCATTTATTCTGCTCTTGTCCACAGCTTCTCCTGAGCTACAGGGATGTCTCTGGTTCCCTATGGGTTGGATGGAGCTCTGCACTACTCAGAGGGATCTTCTTCCCCTTGCAATAAATGTGACATGTGCCACACTACATCTTGGAGCAGCCCTCAAACACCGTTTTGAAGGACTGAGAAGTGATAGTCTGTTGGTAGAATGATTACCTGCCATGCCCTCCTTACCATATCTGATGGACCTTCTGATGGCTGTGTCTGCTTCTCAGCGAGAACAGATTCATAGGTGCTGTTCCTGGGAGGTGAATTATTTTATTTTTTTCAAGGTCACAGTTCCTTTATGGGCTTTGGACCAGAACTTGGTGAAGTGGCCAAGTTGCAGGCGCGTACTGTAGGTGGTGAGTCTCTGTGGTTGGTCACCAGTGACCGTTCATTTCTTTTTCAGAGTGGACAGGATATCTTTCTTTTGAGAGGGAGAGGCAGATGCATGTAGTGTGCCTCCTAGCTGAAATGCAGAGCCTTGATCTTCTTTCTGTCTCCTTTCCTTGCCTTGGCGTGTGCTCTCCTGCCAGTGCACCCCCGCCACTTCCAGACCAGAGGCTACTTAGCCATTTTTTTCCTGAAAAGTTAAAAAAATATACAAATATATGGAAAAATGAATCAAGCACCCACATTCCTACTGACCCAGAAAGAAAACCATACACTTGGATTCTCCTTCTAGAATCCTCTAGAAGTGGACAAGCTACAGACACAGACACATCTCTTACCTCCTTTAGCTACAGTATTTAAAAATCCTTTTTTTTTTTTTTGCCTTATTCTTGGGGACTCAACTCTGATTTAGTGTGTATACTTCCACTCCTTGGCTGCCTTTCTTGCTGTCTCTTCTGAATGATCCAGGAAACTGCGTCAAGCCCTGGCTAATCAAGAATTGCAATCAGTTCTCCCATAATGATTGGAAGTGGAACGAAATGGACTTCAGGACTTCCCTGGTTTTACCCTGAGTCTCCAAAGTCCCTCAGATGTTCTACGTCTGGTCTCTCTGCTTCCCTGCCCAGTGAGCCCTGTGTCTGGGCTGCCTAAATTTCATATCAGAAGGGCCTCAGTCCTTCTACTTGCCCCACACATCTTGTTCCCCTCAGTGTCTTCCTGGCAGGGTGATGGGCAAGCTGTCCTAGATTTCACTTGTTGGAAATCCCTCACATCTGATCCTTGTGGGGCCACCAAGGTTCTGGACCCTGCAAGGGGGAGTTGCCAGGACCCAGGCCTCCCTTTTGAATTGAACCTTGGGATCCACTCATCCCACAAACCTTACCCCTTCTGCATCCCCTGACACCAGAGACCACCTCCAGGCTGTGCCAGAACTCAGATTCTTCTCATAATAGTTGCTCCTGTTCTAACCTGTTCTGTGGCTTCATCCTCCTGAACCTGACAAAGTTGCCCCTAAGAACCACCCCAAGTGAGTCCTGTGCACCCACTGAATGTCCCAATCTGGGAAAGACCTACACACCCCCTGCTGCCACCCTTTCTTCATCAAGGCAAATCTCTCTGGTCACCCACCTCTGTGAGCAGATGTAGATGGTCTTGCTACGCTGCCATCTTCCTTAACCAGGAAGCCCACCAGTCTTCACACTGCTCCTAGCTCCTCTAATCTCTGGCAGGCTGGTCATGAGGACACCTCTGGAGTCAATTGCCTGGTCGGGATTCCACGCCGCCACTTGGTAGCTGTGTAGCATTGGCTGGCTCCTCAAACTTTTGTGCCTCAGTTTCCTCCTCTGCAAAATGAGGGTTGTTGTGAGAAGTGATAAATGAAAGGACCTTAAAATGACAACCATCACACTTCTCTCCACCCCTGACTATAATGAGTCTGAAACCACATTTTATTTTTTTTAGATTTTTGAAATATCTTTTTAAATTTGTTTTGTATAGCAAAACAAATGTGGTTGTTTGTTTGTTTGCTTGTTTTTTGCTGTTTACACCTTTTTTCTTTATTTGTATATAAATTTCACATCATTGTAATCCCAGGAATTTACCCCCCCTCCAGCCTCCCCTCCATTCCCGCCCCCTTTCCCTCCTGTTCAAAGTTGTGTGCTTCAGTTTGGTGCTTAGCTTGTTTTGATTTTTCCTCAAGGCTTTTGTTTATTTTTTTCACTATATCCCATATATTAGTGAAACCATTTGGCTTTATCTTTTTCTTTTGACTTGTTCCTGCTAATATGATTTCTTCTAAGTACACCCATGTTGTCATAAAATAATTTAATTGATGAGTAATAGTCCATCATGTATATATACCACATTTTTTTCATCCAGTCATCAGTTTTGGGGCATTTAGGTTGCCTCCATGTCCTTGCAATTATAAATTGTGCTGCAGTAAACATCCGAGCACAGGTGTCCCTTTGTACCCACATTGAGGTCTCTTTTGGGTAGATTCCCAAGGCAGCAATTGCTGGGTCAAATAGTAGTTCCATTTTCATTAACTTGAGGGTCCTCCACATAGCTTTCCATGTGGTTGGACTAGTTTACATTCCCACCAGCAGTTGTAGTAGTGTTCCTTTCTCTCCACATCCTCGCCAGCAATTCTTGTTGTCCATTCTTTGGATGTGGGCCATTCTTACTGGTGTAAGGTGGTATCTCATTGTGGTGAAACCACATTTTAAAGCAAGCTGAGCACCGCTGCCTTTCCCCGGCTCCTTGCTTCAGCCATTCTTCCATTCCAGGGCCTTCAGCTTCACGTCCAGCTGTTTTCTACTGTCTTCCTCCATGACTCGGTCCCTCTGGCCTCCCACCCATGTGAGAGTGCCTGTCTTCACAGTCCATCACATATGACATGCCCCCCCTTCTGCCTTATTTCCTTCTTCACACTCACCCTGCAAAACCACAAATCAGCTTAACCCCACTTTTCTGCATGTTCTTCTAGAATCCACACAAGTATTTATGGAGAAAGCCACATGACCTGTGTGATTTATGAATTCCAGCCTCAACAGAG
>PVHY01030576.1:0-13321 GCA_004024945.1 Uropsilus gracilis
TTTTTTTTTTTCGTTCGTCATCTGTTTTGGGAAATTTAGGTTGCTTCCAAGTTCGTCATCTGTTTTGGGAAATTTAGGTTGCTTCCAAGTCCTTGCAATTATAAATAGTGCTGCAGTAAACATCCGAGGACAGGTGTCCCTTTATACCCACATTGAGGTCTCTTTTGGGTAGATTCCCAAGAGAGCAATTGCTGGGTCAAATGGTAGTTCCATTTTCATTAGTTTGAGGGTCCGCCACACTGCTTTCCATAGTGGTTGGACCAGTTTATATTGCACCAGCAGTGTAAGAGTGTTCCTTTCTCTCCGCATCCATGCCAGCACTTACTGTTGCCTGTTTTTTTGATGTGGGCCATTCTTACTGGTGTAAGGTGACATCTCATTGTGGTTTTGATTTGCATTTCCCTGATTGCTAGTGATGTTGAGCAACTTTTCATATGCCTCTTGGCCATTTGTATTTCCTCTCTGGAAATACATTTCTCCCCATTTTTTTATTGGGTTCCTTGTTTAATTTTTGTTCAGTTGTGTGAGTTCCTTGTAGATCTTCGTATTAACCCCTTATCACTTTTGTGGAGGGAAAAATTTTTTCCCCATTTGGTTGGGCTTCTTTTTGGTAAATTGGTCATTTTAAAACAAATAGTTCAGTGGCCTTCAGTACATTCCAGCTATTGTACAACCATCTCCTCTGCCTAATTCTAAAACATCATCTCAATAGGAAATCCCATACCCACAGCTCTAGTGACAATTCTTAATACTTTCACTAAATAACTGACAGACTCAATGGGGAAATATCGGGGAGATTAGAAGCACTTGTTAAATTTATGGACACCTAGAATGCTACAGGTCAACCTGGTAATAACTGGCAAAGCAACAGATGCCTCATCAGATGAGTTAAGATGCAGGCCACCACACTGCAAATGATCTTTAAGCAGCGGACCACCAGACTGCCATGACAACGGGTAGGGGTGGGGGGAGCCTAGTTGTTCCTGCTCTGCCTGTCATTTCAGAGGGTCACATGGTCATGGAATCACACATGCACAAGATGGCACTGTATCAGCATCTAGGTGTTATTTATAAGGAGACTGCATGAATAATTCCCACTGACTGGACACATTGATTAAACTCCCAAATTGGCATTATTGTTCCTCTCATCTCACTAGTCTACTTTATCAGAAAAGATAAAAGCTAAGATTCATCAAGACAGCTTTTCAAGAAAAGCTAGGGCCCCATGCTGCTTAGATTTGTGATGGAGTGCTCAAATATTAAACACAACCAGCTAGAAACAGAACCCAGAATATTAATAAAATATTCCATGTACTTAAAAGGACTTTTTATAGAGAAGACACAGAGGATCACCAAGTCCTCAGAATCTCTAACCAAACTCATCCCCACCAAATCCAACAAGAGTTTAACATGAACTAGCTATCAATATTTCATGCTATTTTCCTAGTAGAGCATGATAACATGATAGCTGATGCTCCTAGAAGTTCTTTTGATTTTGAGAGTACAATAAACTGCATCAAAGACCAGCCACTAATGAATATGTACAAAACCCAAGGAAATTAAATTATTTAGAATATAAATGGGACCCTATATGAAGTTCTATGATAAAGTGCTAAGACTCTGTATAAAAGTAATCAGCAATGAAAAGATTCAGGACTTGATAAGTGACTCATCCAAATTGAATGTACCATAAGGATAAAATATATACCAGATTTAAGAGATTCTATAGCACGAAACAAAAAAAAAGGGTATAAGATATTTAAGAAGTTTTTAAATTACTGATAAGCCATGGAACAATATTTTGGTGATATTAGGATTTAAAATATTTCATCTACTTTTTTATTAAGAGAATATTGGTTTATATTGTGGTTTAAATTTTGGAAAAATAGGATTTCCCCCTTCAGGTGATGTGACCAGAGTGATCCCGCCACCAAAAAACCCATAGTCCTCCTCCACACTCACTGTTCCATAGGCAACATGCAAGGGTCAGTTTTGGAGTTTGGCTTTATCTGAACCTTTGTCTGGTTTTTCCATATTCCACATATATGCGACACAATCCAGTGTCTCTCCTTCTGATTTGTTTCAGTACAAGCCCTTCTCGCTCCATACATGTTGCCACAAATGGCAGAAGTTTATCCTTTTTGATTGCTGAACAATATTTTATTGTTTATATATCATATATATAAGAATGTATATATCACATACATATATCATATCATATATATGATAAAATATATCACACATACTGTATATGGTAGTTGCATATCAATATATAACTCATATATATATCAATATGATATATACATCTTCTTAAATATACATATACCACTCAATTGTTCAGGGGCACTTAGGTGATTTCCATAGTTTGGCTATTATAACTAGTGCTTCAATAAACAAGGTAGTACAGGTTTCTGTTCAACTTTTTACCTATTGTAAATGTGGCTACTAGAAAATATAAATGTGCCCACGTAGCTACTGGTGTACTTCTGTTAGACAGCACTACTCTATACTATTACTTACCAATCATATCTTTCATTGCACTTGTCACAACTTTGAAATACACAGACTAGTTATTTACTTTTTTCCCTGTCCTTCCCACTAACAAATTCCATTGGGACAGAGCTCTTGCTGGCCAAACCAGAGGGCCCGGAGAAGGCTCATGAATAACCCTCCTGGAAGACATTCTCCACTGACCACCACAGCCTATGTCGTGGCTGAACCAGCACTTTTTCCATCACAAACTGTCATTGGCACCTCCTCTGTAAATGATGATCCCTGAGGTTCCCACCAAGTAGATCAGTCATGAGACCAAGATGAAGAATGATTCTCAGTTTTCACAAAACCATCAACCCATGTAAAACTCCCAGGGATTTGGGAGAGCTTTTTTTTTTTTTAATTTAATAAAATATATCTAATATAAAGGTTATCATTTTACTCTTGTTGAGTGTACAGTTCATGGCATAGAGTGCATTCAGACCCTTGAGCAACCAGTCTGTCTCAGGCAACCTTCTTTTAACTATTTGTGCCTGTCACACCCCCTCTCCACCTTCCCCCTCAACACCCCCCCCCCATTTCTATGGAAATAGAAAATCATATATACAAGTAAGGACAAAGGCTGCCTTACTTCTGCGGCACTTGCCCTCCTGTCCTCTCTGGTATGAACAAGATACAAGAGTGGCAGGAATTAAAAGGAAACTGTTAAGATCCATCATAAGTTGGGCATATCCCGGGCATATCCATAATAAGCCTGCATATCCTGGGGTGGGGGGTCCTCACCTTTAAAGCAGTTTCACATTGGTATCAAAATGAAGTTTTTACTCAGGAGAGTCTTTTAAAGTTTCTGAATATAAAATAATGTGCCCTAGAAACTGCAGAAAGCATCAAAATTCACCAGGTACAAAACAAGTTTCAAGAGCTTATGAAAGAATAAATCTCACTCTCTGGGGATTTAGCACAACTGCTTTCCACAGGGAAGCCCACGCATGGGTTCAAAGGCGCAGACACACCAGCACACACACACACATCAGTGGATTCCCCATCGTCCCCATTTCCTTGCCAGAGTGGAGACACGACGCATCTGTGGGCAGTTACATAAATCATTCATAAGATTTACCGAAAGTCCCACCAATTGTAAATACATTTTAATAAATAATATTCTTCTATGTCTGACATCACAAAAGATTCTACAGAACTCAAGTCAAATGAGAACAGGGCCAGACGGTTCTCGTGCTCTAAAATAGGCTCATGCACCTGCGTTTTCAGCTTTGCATGAACAATTACTGTGTTCATGCACAAACTCCCAAATTGGTGCATGGAAATAGAAAATTGTACGCACAAGTCAAGCATCTCCGGGCTCCACTAGGCAATTTGCATGCAAAATTGTCATCAGTACTCTCCTATGTATTTTTTGCCCATGTTAGAGATGGGAGGCTATGAGGCCTGGGGGTGGTTGAATTTAAGAGACATTTTGGTGCTTGCTCTGAAGACCCTCATAGCAGCTGGGGTCTTTGCACCCAAGTATGACCCTCCCATCTGCCTTCTCACGTGTCCAGTGGAAGAAGAGAAAAAGTGAAGGAGATCAAGTAGAAGAATTAGGTACAAGCAAGTGGCCCAGGGGGATTCTTCAGAACAATTCAACAGAGAAAAATGTGACTAAAAAAAAAAGTTTGTATTTGCACCCAGAAAAATACCATCTATCAATGGCATCAGGCACAAGAAGGGCAAGATGAATCTTAACCAGGCAGGAGGAAGGACTTTCCTGAGTTGACAACGGTCATTTATTGACATGAACCACCAGGAAGTTTGGCCGTTGGGATTGTCAGGGAGCCACCGAGGGCATTTCTGTGCTTTTAAGGCTTCTCAAAGCTTCCTCTCTCTCTTCCTTCCTTTCTTTCCTTCCTCGTTTCTTTCCTCCTTTCCTTCCCCAACACGTGCCGAGTGTGACTACTGAGGGCTTGAACTGTCTGCTCTTAGCATGACATACACACTCAGTGTTTCAACAATGTCACATATAGTAACACCCTAATAACTTTGCAGTGACTGCTGCCATCATCCCAATTCAGGTAGATTCATCAACTGTTCCAGCAGCTAAAGGTCAGAACCCTGGAATTATCTTCACAGAGTTTTTAATAATGAACAGAGGGGAAAATGGCAGCAAAGAAATAGCCATTTGAGTTTCTCAAGTTTTAATCCTCCTTTGCTCTTTCCCCCAGGGTGATGATACCCACCTTTTTAGCCCCTCCTTCCTAGGCCCAGGTGTGCACTTATGCATGCACACACCTAACCAGAAATGCACATTCATAGGAAGGGCAAAACACCACAAGTGCTGGTCACAGGGATTAATGGCAGAAGGGTATGAAAAACTCTGATAATTCACTTATCCTACAACTACATGTTAAAATGATAATATTTTGGATAGAAAGGGTTAAATAAAATCGATCCTTAAAATGAATTCACCTCTTTTGATTTCTTTAATGGGCAACTAGAAAATTTCAAATTATATCCATGGCTAACAATGTATTTCTATGGGGCAGTTTGTTCCAGGGTGTTTTGTTTTAAATAGATACATTTCAAGTCTGTCCAAAAAACCAACAAGAAAACAAGAGAAACCACAATCCTTTCTCTATCTTTATTAAGATTGCAGTTTAATTCCTTCCTAAGCACCAGTTAGCTACAGCTGTACGGTCAATCCTTTTCCTAAAATAAACCTACAGTACACAAGAGTGGGGGAAAGCTGCCAAAATATTTACAGTGTGGGATCAAAGAAGTAATCTTTCCTTTTATTAGTTGTGACAATTCCAAATTAGAGGAAAAAGTAGAACTTTCACTCCTTTACCTGGGTTGTTTTGCCACTAGACCCTGAATCTCTAGTAACAGAATCACACCAGCTTCTAAAGTGTTTACCTCTCTGGGACAACACAGTTCTCAACCTTTTTCCACCCCTACCCCCTTAGCCTGTAGCAAACACCCTGCCAATCACACCTCTCTCTCACTGGGGGGGGGGGGGGGGGAAGAAGGGGGGGGGGGGGAATTTCCAGCTGTGAATCATCCACTCTGCATGGGTGGAAATAACCACTGGAGGCACCCAGCCAGTCGGCATCAAGGCCTGGATTATTTACATGAGACTTATCAACAGTCAGGGGCCCTCCGTCCATTTTGTCCAGTCCCTAGAAGTGCTTTGTACTGGATTTCCCAGCTGACTTCTGTCACATCACAGAAATCAAAGTCCCCATTCTGCACTTAATAAACCTGTCCACCTCAGCAGTGTTTTGACTTAGTGAGATATCCCCCTTCCTGTGCCTCCTGGTTGCTCTGGGGTGGGGTGGGGTGGGGTGGGTTAGGGACACCGAGATACCCTGTTAGAACTGACGATGATTATCACCTTAAAGTAACTGCAGTGTTACCCCTGGAGGCATGTTCAATAGAGGTGGCACTTTCTGGTGGTTCTATATCTCACTCTGTGAGGTAGTTACATGGGTATGTACAATATTAATAATATGTGAAAGTCCACTGCTGGTGGGAATGTAAACTGGTCCAACCACTATGGAAAACTTGTGGAGGGCCTTCAAATTAATGAAAATGGAACTACCATTTGACCCAGCAATTGCTCTCCTGGGAATTTACCCAAAGGTGAGTTCAATGTGGGTACAAAGGGACACCTGTACTCAGATGTTTATTGCAGCACTATTTATAATTGCAAGGACATGGAAGCAACCTAAATTCCCCCAAACAGATGACTGGATGAAAAAAATGTGGTATATATATATACACTATGGAATATTACTCATCAATTAAAATGATAAATTTGATGATTTTATAACACGGATGGACTTAGAAATCATATTAGCAGAAACAAGTCAAAAAGAAAAAGACAGAAACAAAATGGTTTCACTAATATATGGGATATAGGGAAAAAATAAACAAAAGCCATGAGTAAAAGTCAAAACAAGTTAAGCACCAAACTGAAGTGCATAACTTTGGGTAGGGGGGAAAAGGAGGGAATGATGGGGAGGGTGGGAGGGGGTAAATCCCTGGGATAAATAAATTAAAAAAAAATAAAAATTAAATTAAATTTAAAAATTTTAAAAATTTATGTAAAAGTCATGCATTTATAGTTTTTATTATGTGCAAGGTATATCTCAATTAAAAAGTTTACAAAAAGAGTCCGTGGACATGGAAGCAACCAAAATGTCCCAAAACAGATGACTGGATGAAAAAGATGTGGTATATATGCACAATGAAATATTACTCATCAATTAAAAATGACAAGTTGGATGATTTTATAACATGGATGGACTTAGAAGAAATCTAATATGATTTCAGAAATAAGTCAAAAAGAAAAAGACAGAAACCAAATGGTTTCACTATTATATGGGACATGGGAAAGATAAACAAAAAACCATGAAGAAAAGTCAAATCAAGCCAACAACCAAATTAAAGTACACAACTTGGGGGAGGGGGACAGGGTGGGAACGGTGGGGGGGGTGAACCCCAGCGATCACAAAGATGTGAAATTTATATATAAATAAATTATTTCATATTTAAAAAATAAAAAAAAAAAATAAGAAGAGTCCATGGGTTTGAGACAACCCTGGACAACAGAGCAAGATCTAGTCTCTTAAAAAGATAAAATAAATAAAAGTAAAAATAAAATAATTGTAGTATAGGCTGTCTTCATTCTAAGTGATACACATCCTATCAAGGCAATCAGACCAGAAATCTGGAAAGGGTTATAGAGTAAAGGCTGTGAGGCAGTAGCGTCTCCTCATTGTTTCTTCTCTCTCCAGTATTCTGAGCTGCTCCGCTTCTCCAAGGTGCTTTAAACTTTTTCCACAATTGCTGATACACAAATCAGCTTTCCAAATCCTTGGCCATCTCCAGGCACCAGCTCACTATGCCACCTTGATGTGGTGCCACACTCTCCACACCGGCCATTCTTCTACCCGTCACCATGGCTCCTTGCCACCTCCAATTCACTCTTCCGGGGAGCTTCTGCCCAGCCTGGTCACTCAGGCTACTGCCTGCCATTTGCCTGCCATTCTCATGTCTCTTCTCCCCAAAAGTCTCTCTCTGGTCTCTGCTCCCTTCCTTTTTCTTTCTTTCTTTTTTTTTTCTTTCTCCTAGAAGTCAAAGACTCCAATTTCCCTTTACACACCCTCTTGGTGATACATTCTCTCTTCCGGGTCCATATCCAGAATTTACAACAAACTAAAAGTACCCTTATCCTGTTTAGGCCTTTTAACCTCTGTGTTTTTCAGACACAGCTAATGGCATCAATACCTAAATTTTTAATACTGCCCATACTGGAATCCCAACTTTACTACCAACTAACTTTTTTAGGGGGCTTCCCCTTGGCAGGCCACGTGGGCCTGTTCCATCAATCCACTATTCTCACCGCTTCATTTTTCCTTCTCGCTCCTCCCTTTTTATTGGCCCTCTCTTCCCGCTTCCCATTTTCTCTTGCATGGGGTCTTTCAGATTCCGCCCACCAGGCTATTCTGGCACTAATACAACGTTTAACTGCATCACTAGCCAGTATCAGAAGGATAAAGGATGGGGGAGGGGGGGGGTTTCTCCTGCCCCAGAGAAGCCTGGAGAGCCACTTCTAGAAAAAGGGCACCATCTTCATGAGATATTTCAGCAGAGGAGACCCTTGAGGTATATAAGCCACATTTTAAAAGAGCAAGAGGAGCAAAAGAAGAAAGTGATTCCTGAAAAAGGAGGAGCCATGACAGGAATATATTTAGAGCCTTTTGCATATAGCAGCAGGCAGATAATGTGGGGAAAGCAAAAGGAAGGCAACACGAGAGTGTTCTGGTCCCTCCTGATAACTTCGGTCTTCCATGCTCCTTTCTGGCTCACATTTCTTAAATTTCTCCACCAACAAGGACTTAAATCCTAAATTGTCCTCCTAGCTCAGGCTTGCCTTGCCTACAACTCAGATCTAACATTTAAAGTGATAAAATGAGTCCTAAAAGTTTGTAAGTCTTTACTACAAAGAGAGGGGAAAGTGAACAGGTTTCTCGTCACACCTAGGCACACAGTGGTGATAGCTGCTGCACAGAATCCATATGGGCAGATAGGGAACTTGAGGCCCTACTACCCAGGGTTCAGGACACCCCACCTAGAGCCTTCCCACTGTACCATGATGCTACATGACCTGAACTCCACCTTCAACTTGTCCAGGTCAACATTTCCCACGTTATGCTGCCTTGGGTGACGTTCACAGACAGTATCACTAAATACCAAGTGGATATCAAGTTGTCTCTCAGAGATGGATACGTACTCTTCACTCAGGATTAGAACAGTAAGTTTAACAAACGCAAAAAACTTAAAACAAAAAGTCTGAGTGGAGAATCTATTTCGCATTAATCAGAGAAGGTGTTACTCTGTTTTCTCTCAGGCAGCACAACTTTGCAATCTCTTTCTCTCTGCTTTTTTTCCCCAAAAGAATAAAGCTAAACAAATAGCTGGGAGATGAGGCAAAGAGATGACAACAACAGCTCCTAGGCCTCTGGTGCTCACACACCGGGATGAACAGTGAAGATGGCAAAGGGGCTTCTATGACATTTAAGAAACAGTAGGTCGGTCCTTGGGTACAGGGTCTGCAGTTCAGAAGATCACTGAGTCACAGTTACAAACCTGAATGTCATATACCTGAGAATAAATGCTCAATGAGGCCATGTGCATGGGTAAGTTCTCATTATAAAAGAACACGCAAGAACAACAACAAACCCTTGACACTGAGTGACCAAGCCAGTTGCACAGATCTGCCAAGGGGGGAAAGGAGCAACTGGGGAGGTAGGGGAGTGTTGTGAGTGAAGCCAACGTGAGGGGAAGAGCAAAAAGTCTCAAAAGTGATGTTCTCATACCTAGTGGGCTAGATGAACCCAAGCGAGCCATGCTCCAGTGTATGGGGTGTGGGCCCCCTAGTCTATGCAGGTCTCCAAGGCTAGCCGGGTGCTTTCTAAGACACCCAGAACTTTCTGCTCCCAGAGTTGGGACATAGCCGATTGAAAAGCTAGCTGGATATAATCCCAAACCAGTGTATTTGACCATTGCACTGGTCAAATAATACATGAACTGACATCAGAGTAGTGAACAAGGGTTGCTCCTAAGAAACCAAAGATTCTGTGAGAGAGGGCAGCTGGAAGCCAGATAAGTGAAAAGGATGCAGATGAGGAAATACTAAGGGAAAGGTCATGGTGAAATGCACAAGGATAGACTCAGATGGCCTAGACAGCAGTTGATAGTGATAGAGGGTGCTACCCCTCCCCATTGTTTTCTGTTTAAGATTGAAGATTTTAAGGACAGATATGCTAAAATGTGAGAATGGCCTTATCTGGAAATTTCCTTTAGGGAGATGCAGGGGGGAGATAGAAGTGAAATGATCCAGGTGTGGTTTCTGGAAGGTGGGAAATTAGGATATATAAAGGGTGTGAAAACAAAGAGAGAGACTTCAATATGGAGATCGGATAGAGAGAGATTTAATGGAGGAGAGATTGGAATCAGCCATTTTGTAGAGTAAAGATGTGAGCCATGTGGACTTGCCATGTGGTCAAAGGCCTGGGGGCCTGCAGCCTTTGGCTGGCCCAGGCTGGCCGAATGTGTGCTAAAGGCAGTTAAAAAGTTTGCAGATTCAAACTCTGTGTTAGAGTTTGTTTTGCTGAGTTTGACTTGTGTTTAAAAGAGGCCGTACAAAAGTTAGGCCTAAAAAAATAGTAAACTTTGCTGGTCCAGCACCATAAACTTTCTACTACCTGGAGACGACAAGATGACGGCATGGAGGAGCTGACGCACACCAAAGGAGTAGCCAAAGGAACATGTCTTTACACATCTGGAGATAAGCTCTGACTGGCTGATGTTAGTGAGATGATCAGGACTGAGACACTGAGAATTTTTGGGCAATCTGGGGAAAGGACTTTAGACAATGCTGAGAAAGCTTTTGGACAATATTAAAGTAATCGGAGTTTTACTTACATGTTTCTTTTGTAATAATTTAAAAAATCACTTTGTTAAAAATAAATTAGTCTGCACTGATTGTCTTGCTTTAACTTGGTATTTTGGTTGAGAAGGTTGGGGATGGTGAAAAAAAAACCCATGAGAGTTTAAACTGTGTTTCTAAGTTTTTCTTTTTAGGTCTGAAAGAGGGGGAAAAAAAAAAAAACACACAAAGAAAAGCTGGTAGCTGATTTTAGCATACCAATAGAAGGTAAACAGTAAAAAAAAAAAACCGCTAATAAACAGTTTGTAGCCAGCTTCCTAGGGAGAAAAGCAGGCATAGGTGTATCTAGTTAAAGGTAAAGGAAATTGCTAAAAAAAAAACTGCAGTAGCCTGCTTCTTGGAGAGAAGCAGGCCTGTATGTGTTTAAGTCAAGGCAAAAAGTCTTTGGTCGCCCTGTTTCAATAGGTCTTTGTTTTAAATTTTCAATAAAAAGTGTAGATGGGCTGGGCGTGGTGGCGTGTTCTGTAATCCAAGCGCTGGGAGGCAAAGAGGCCAGGGATTGCTGTGTTCACAGGTTTGAGACTACCCCGGGGAACATAGCAAGACCTGGTCTTGAAAAAAGCAGCCGGACACAGTGGCAGGTGCCTGTAATCCCAGCTACCTGGGAGGCTGAGGCTGGGGATCACTTGAGTCCGTGCGATGGGGACTACCCCAGGCAACATAGCAAGATCTAGTCTCAAAAAAAAAAAAAAAAAAAAAGTGTAGATGGTATATTATGAGTTGGTGCAAAAAGATGATACGAATTTTTAATCAACAGAAACAGTATCAAGAACCATAGCTCTACAGCTAAAAAGGCAGCAAATGAAAGTGCCTTTTTATGTCTCATGCTAAGCAAAATGTTTAAGATGTTTACATGCATATTCACACTTTAGAGTAGAGATTCCCATTTTTTTTTCATGAGTCCCTGTTTAAACCAACTTTTTTGATTTACTGACCAATTATGGTCTCAAATGTGACAATGAGGGAGCGGTCAGCGTTCCCAGAGAGTTCAGTAATGAGTGGAAAATATGCCTGGGATTTCGAGTAAGTGGAGAAATAAAACTGAAGTCAGGCTGGAGACAAGTCAACTGTTAGCTGACAGCTTCATTGCCAGGAACTTCCCAATCATAGTATGCTTTTTCACTCAGTGTTTTAGCATTTAAATGCTACTTTTTAATCTGCCTTTGCAAGGCTCACAGTTGCAAAGAATTTTACAGTTGTAACAATCCTTAAAGAAGACAATGAGGATGAGAATGATAGAAATAGTACAGAGATAAATAACTTTCCCAAGGTTTCACAGCCTGTAAGTGAAGAACCCAAGATTCAAGCCCAAGCATTCTTACCCTCTATACTATGAGATCTTTTAAATTACTGAAGCCAATCCACTCAAAGATTGTCAAATGATGTCCACAGAGATGAAACAATCAGCTACAGACACCCAGTCAGCACCAGAACTGGGACTATACCAGACCTGGACTCTCCATCTGATCCCAGCATGGGCAGTATTGAAACTTAGGCATTGATGCCATTAGCTGTGTCTGAGAAACACAAAGGTAAAGATGGCCTAAACAGGAAGGGCACTTTTACTTTGTTGCAAATTCCAGGTGTGGACCCAGAAAAGAGAATCTATCCCTTAGAGGGTGTGTAGAGGGAAATGGGAGCCTTTGGCTTTTGGGAGAAAGAAAAAAAAAGAGAGATTAAAAGGAATGGAGCAGAGACTAGAGAGACAGAGACTTTTGAGGAGAGGAGAGACAAGAATGGCAGGTGGGTGAAGAGTAGCTGAGTGACCAGGCTGGGCAGAAGCTCCCTGAAAGAGTGAGTGAGCTGGTGGTGGCAAGGAGCCATGGTGGCCAGCAGAAGAGTTAGCTGATATGGAGAGTGTGGCACCGCAGCAAGGAGACATAGTGAACTGGTACCTGGAGATGGCCAGGGATTTGGAAAGCTGATTTGTGCATCAGCATTTGAAGAAGTTTGAAAGACCTTGGAGAAGTGATGACGACTGGCCCCACCTGTGACTTTAAGGACTTTTTTGTCTTGCCTGTTAATATTCCCTTGAAAATAAAATCCCTTGTTAAACTGCATTTTGAGTGGCAACTACTACGTGCGTGCGGGTGAGACAGACCTGTGGCTTATTAGTTGGAGGCTTTTGCCTCTTTTGACCTAATAACAAATCCAGCGCTCTTCTCTCCATGCCACAGAACTGCACCAAGTGCAGCCGGACCTGAGTGAAATAACTGCTGGAAACCATCACGCACCACCCTCTGAACTCAACTGTGCACCTTGCAGGCACTGAGCTTCATTTAGGTTCCGTCTGTAGCCAAGGGCTTGGATAGGTTTTTTTCTTGAAAGACTGATCACAGGAAGGCAAACAAAGCCTTTCTTAACAACATAACGTTGATTTCTTCAATGAATTCCTAGCATGATCGTGTTTGGATGAAAAATACACCATGAATGCTTCAAGCAACATGTTTACTGCATAAACGTCTATCCTGGGAGGACCTACACAGTGGTTATAAATAGCCACCAGAGACTAGACTAGCTTAATTTCAGGCTATGACAAAAAAGAAAGCTACGCTTCAAAACAAAGCCAATTTTCAAGCTGAAATTTTAGGAGGGCTAGTCCAAGACATTTACAAAGCGGAGGCCAATGAAATTCAGGTGAATGAATCCAAACAATGTGGTGCTGTTGACCTTCTCCTTGTCCCTGACTTCTTGCTCAAGCGCAGAGGACCAAGGTCAAAGCCAGAAGGCTAGCAGGGTGTTACGCAGACCCCTAGAAGAAGTATGAAAAATGGCCAGTGGGAAGTAGTCCCTGACAGAAAACAAGGTTTCCTCATT
>PVHY01030577.1:0-13322 GCA_004024945.1 Uropsilus gracilis
GTGTGGGGGATGGGTGGGTGTGGGGGATGGGTGGGTGTGGAGAGGGACCTGTAAGCCATGAGGACGTTGGAGCCACGTACGTAGGAGCCATTAGCACTGGGAGAGCATTTCGAGCTAAACTCACCTGGGGCCCCTGGAGCATCTGTTGCCTGTGTTCCGGGGTGCATGTGCCGGAGGTGACCGAGGGGCTGAAGCACCAGGAGAAGCACGGGGCGAGGTGAGCACAGGCAGAGACAAGCTAAGGGGAAGTTCTGGGGTTTAATTCAGGGCCGGTGGGTGTGAGTGCAGACAGTCCTGACTTTTGCTTCTTGGTGTGGCCTTGGACAGCCAAGGTCGTCCTCCATAGTCCTGAGCCTTGCTACCCCTTGGGCAGAGTGGAGATAATAGCACTCCCTCCCTGGCGGCAGCCCAGCCCTGGGTGAGCCTGAGTGTCTGCAGAGCTTAAGCTAGGCAGCACTCCCTTGCTGTTGTGGGCTCTGACCCTGAGAATGTGGCAGGAGCCCTCTCTGAGGATTTGCTTTCTTCCTCTGGCTGGGGAAAGGGGAGGGTTTTCCAAAGAAGGTGCTGTTTCCTCTGTGTCCGATTGCTACAATTTACATGAGGAATCAGAGGCTCAGAGAGTTTGACTCGTCCAGGGTCACGCAGAAAAGGGGAAGCTGGCATCAGAACTGCCGTTTTGCTCTGCCCCCACACCTACCAGTGCCCAGGGGTCCTTCAGGCTGGAGAAGGGGCTGGTTCCCAGACTGCTCTGCTGGGAAAGGGAACTCCAGCTGCTATAGTCTCTTTCCTCATTCCCCCTTGGGGTTCATTCCAACCCACGTTCTAGAGGGAAGGTTGGAGCACAGGTCCCAGACATGCGTCCCCAGAGGTGGCCTGAGTTTGGGCAGTAGTGGTCAAAGTCATACTCCCCGCCATAGTGGGTGTGGGTGGCCCCTGGCTCTGTGGCATGTGTGTGTGACCATCCATGAGTATGCAAGCATGTGTGTGTGTATGTGGGGGGGACGTCAGGCCTGCCTGCGGCCGGAGGGGCAGGGCCATCCATGGCTGGAGGGGGAGCCACGCTGGGCTGGGGATCTCCCAGGAGTCCTTGAACCACATCGGAGCGGCTATGGGAAGGTTCCCTGGGGCGTGGAGAGCAGAGAGGGAGGCACATGCTGTTGATTTACCAGTGTCTCCTCCTTTTGATCTCCTGGCTTCCCTAGAGAGCCACCCTCCTCCACACCTGGGGGTACAGCAGAGGCTGGCGAGGGGGGCTTCCAGCTGCCTTAGGGTTTGGTAACTGGTGGCTTCTTTCTCTCTGGCATGGTCTTGCCAGTGTGTGTCTCTGTCTGTAACACCGAGTGGCCTGGCTCCCCTACGTTGGGCACTGTGAGGGCCTGTCCCATCAGCTCAGAGGTCACCGCTGGGGCTTGGGCCCGCACGTGCCTCTCTGCCTCCGGGTCTGCCTCCATCTCTTTGTGCCAACCTCCCGATCCTCTGTCTTTTTCTCTCTCCATCCCCAGTCTTTCCCGCTCCTGCCTGACGTGCCTAGACCCAATCCAGGTGTTTAAGGATCTGGCTGTCCCAAACAGTTCAACTTTCTCTCTGGCTCCCGGGGATGAAGAAGCTCAGCTTTCAGGCAGGATCTGGCCATGGCTTGTAGGCGCTCGGCAGTGGTCAGGGGGAGAGGCTGACGGAGAGGAGAGTCACTGGAGCTGCATCCAGACCTGGCTGTGCCACCTTCCAGCTCTGTGGCTGCTGGTGAGTGAGGAGCTAAGGCTGCAGAAGGCCCCTTCGCTGGCCCTGGAAGAGCACCTGGCAGCTCTGGGCAGAGAAGGGGCACCTTTCCAGAGGCCCAGAGGAGGCCAGGGGCACCAGGGAGAGGGACAGATGGTATCAGCACAGGAAGTGAGGTCTGAGGTGGACTTGAGACAGGGCAGGGACAGGCGCCTTCCTTGGGGCCCCAGTGATGAGTCCCACCTCTTTCCCTGGGGGCAGAGCTGTGGCCTGAGTGGCTCCCTGGGCCAGGCCAGGAGTGGTCAGAGGGCAGAGTCCCCTGACTGGGCCGTGAAGTTGAGAAAGGACTGGCTACGGTGACTGTGGCCTGACCAGGGGCAGGACAGGGTCACTAGAGGGAGGCAGGAGTGGCCAGAACAGAGTAAGCATGGTCTGAGTGAGTGTGGCTGTGGGCAGGGCCCTGGCATCCTCCCGGGGCAGGCCCCTCTGGCTATGGTCCTGGTGGCCTTTCTTCCCCACTCTGTGATCGCTGCCCTTTTGCCCACTCAGGGCCATTAAGACTTTATGTTTACAAATTTCCCCTTCGCTGAGTGAGGGTTTCCTTAGGCCACAAAAAGATCTCTCAATGCTTGCAGGTTTCTTCTTGAGGTTTAGCGTCTCTCTATTCTCTCCCCATTTCCTTTTGTTCATGCCCACCAAGCACCCCCTGGGGATCTCGTGTTGGCTTCTTTGTGTCTGTTCCTTCCCATTAGAATGACGCTCCCTGAGGACAGGGGTTCCTGGTTGTTCGCAGGACAAATGACCTGCACTTGGCAGGTGCATGTTGGGGGGGTGGCACACACTCCCTAACAGCTGAGTGAGACACAAGCCTTATGCACAGGCTCCCAGACCCAAGATTGAGGGTGTTTGGCAGAGAAACCATTGACCTCACCTGTCCCCATGTCCTGCTCCCCTCTGCCCAAATCCCTCGCTCCACCATTCACACAGCCCCCATCCAACCCTGGGTGGGGGCTCCACTGACCTCTCCTTCACTGACCTCTCCTTCCTCACTGGGGATGGGCCAAGGGTGCCAACAGAATCCACTTGACAATGACCTGTAGGGGTGGGGCCAGGAGGCTGACATGCCCCACGCCTGCCCCTCACCCCCATAACAGCCCTGCCCCCCCACTGCAGGCCCTACCAGGCTAAGTGCAGACTGGCCCGGATGCTAGCTGGCCACCTGTATGAAGACACATGGTTTTATTCCTCACGGAATAAAACATGTAATTGGTTCCCAAATTATTGCTCGTGAGCTCAATCATACATAAATAGCCATTAATTTCCATTCTAATTGCTGCAGGGTAGTGGAAGGGTTTTATTAAGGGATAAGAAAGTTGCAGCCGCAAGCTGCTAATCAATAAAATGACTGCCTAATTAGATACCACAGGACTCCAAGAACTTAGTCATCACGCTAATAAAACAGCACATTCCCGGAGCCGTGCCGGGGTCACGGTCTCGCCTGCGCGCTCCCTGTGCGGTGGGTGGCGGGACTCAGGGCCGCTCGGGCCTGCAGAGGCGGGAGCACCCGGGACTCCCCGCAGGCGTCTGGCTGCACATCTGGGCTGGAGCAAGCGCTGCCAAGCAGAGAACAGGCCCATGGTCTTGAGAGCTGGAGGGAAGACCCACTTGGTGCCTCAGTTTTCCTCACCCATCGAGGGGGGTTCGGAATCTCTGCCTCCGTAGCCTCTGGGCCTGTGTGAGCGTGCGTTGCAAAGGTCACCATCAAGTTAGCACGTATGATCTTAATAGCTGCTGTGTGATTCTACCTGAATGAGTGTGTCACTGTGACCCTTAGGCTCTGGGCACAGGCTCGGCCACCACTTCATGTGGCGGTGTGAGCTGGCTTTGCAAGAAATGGCTCTTGAATATTCTGGGGGATGCAGTCAGGTCCCAAGAGGGCATCAGCCCTCCGTGCTGGGGATGGGGACCCCCACAGCCCTGTGGACACCAGGTACCTTTAACCTGCCCCACTGTGTTCCCTCCTGAAAGCAGCCCGAGGAGAGGCAGGCCAGTGTGAACACCTGTGTGGGACCTGGGAAACTGGGAACTCACTCACTCATTCCTTCACGTGCTCACCTGTTCACGCTGGCTGGGGAAGACCAGCCCCAAACAAGAGACAAGTAAGATCAGAGTAAGTTGCCCGTGTCTTAGGCAGAGCCTGGGCGAGGCCTTGAGGGGCTTTGGTCAGTCTCAGCTTTGGATGAGCTCATCAGAAAAGTCTCTCTGAGGAGGTGGCAGTCCAGCCTGGCGACTTCAGGAGGGTGCTGTGGGGAGAATGGGGGCTGTGGATTTCGGGAAGTGGGGAGAGCACCAGCCAAGGCCTGGAGGGCTTGGTCTGCTTGGGAAACAAGGTGGCTGAGGCACAGTGGTGAGGGGGGGGGAAAGCGAGGTGAGGCAGGAATGGGGGCCTGGGCAGGTCTGCAGGGCAGAGACTGGAGGGTGCAGCAGGGCTGAGGTGGACTGGGTGGGCCGCTCACCTTCTACTCCCCTGGAGGTGTGTGTGTGGGGGGGCGCAGAACTGCTCCCTGAACCTCAGGCAGGGCAGGCCCACCAGTGTCTTGTCTGGGAATTGAGGCACCTCTGCTCTGGCCCCCATATCCCCAGCTTGTCCAAGCGTGAGCCCTGCCAGGCCCAGCCAGGGTGACTCTCACCCAACTCCAGTCTGCCCTGCTCAAGGCCACTCCAATGGGCTCAGGGAAACCAGATCGCAGGTCTCGTGGGGGCAGCTGGAGGTGTGTAGCAGAGAAAGGCTTTGGACCATGTCAAGACAGCTGGTGCAGGCGGAGGCAAAGGCACAGTTGGGAAAACGAAGCAAGAAATGCCACCTCAAAGCCACAATCAAAATATTTCATAAGAGCCCGCCCGCCCGCCCACCCTCCCCCTTCTTTTTGTCAAGTAAAGGATACACACGGCCTTTCTGCTTGTAACCCGGCCAAGAATAATTTGTGGCAGGAAAGTTTGAGCATTTGTAAAAATAAAATAAAAATGTAAAAAAGAGCGAGCGGGCGAGCGAGCCCCTGAGTGTACGTTCGTGTGAAACTAAACAGAGGGAAAGTTATTTAGGTGGTAAAATGTCTCCATGTTTCCCTCCCGTCTCCTGCACCCTGACACTCGGGGGGCCCCCCTCCCCAAGTGCTGAAATTGAGATTGCTCCGGTATTTGTTTTGTTAATCTCCTGCCAGGGCCGAGGGGCTGCAGGCCGGGTTTCTTCTTGTTCACACAGAGCTCTGGCTGCCAAACGAGTTCCCCTCTCACCTAGCCCAGGGCCGGGAGCTATGCACCTGTTCCCTGTGTGTCTGGGACACTGTGGCCGGGGGGAGTAGATTTCTTCAGTGCTGCTTTGCCCCACCTGGAGTCCCCAGCTCCCCGAGGGCACCGAATCTGAGGCCTTGCCTCCCCACAAGTACTGGGTGCTGCTAAGGCCTCGTGGCAGTTCTGGACTCCAGGCAGGGGCCTGGGGCAGTGGGTACCCAGCCAGGCGGAGGAGTTACCCACACCTGAGTTTGAATCCTGCCTTGGTCTTTGAGTGAATGAGTCACTCATTCCCTGTGACTCAATTCTTCCTCTGTAAAATGCGGACAGTGAGAGGAGCATTGTTGTGCAGACTGAAGATGCTAACATGGGGTGGCTTGGAATACTGTCTGGCACACAGCAGCTGTGCAGTAATCATGAGCACTTGCTGAGGGTGGGCTGCAGGTGGCACTGGTGGCTTCAAGAAGATGGCGTGCTGCTTGTCTGTGGCTCAGTTTCCCTCTCTGTAAAAGGAGCATCACATTTCTGTGGTGCTCATAGAGTCGTGGACTCAACCCTCATTCATGAGGATTATGTGAGTTCAACAAGCAATGTGTCGGGCACACAGTAAGTGCTCATTAAATACTAGCGGTAGCGTGGCTATGTATTGACTTCCTTCGAACGTAAATTTGCATTTGGTTCAGTGAAAGGTAAGGATCAAGGTCTCAGCAGCCCTGAGCCAGACACTTTACCAGGAACCATCTTGCTGCCCATCCATATTTGCTCATGCAGATCTCACTGGCCCCACTTCACGGGTATAATCACGGAGGCTTGGGTGAGTCAGCAGGTTATGGGAGCTGGGGTATCGCTCAGGCGCTGCTGATGCCAGGGCAGGTGCTTCCTCTGAAAGCTGAGCTGGGCATGTGCTGCGGCTGAGTGGGAGTGGGACGTAGGGGTGGGGCGCTGGCCGGAGAGAGGCAGCGATACCAGCAATGATGGCTACATTCGAGTGCTTGTGGTAGAGGCAGCAAGCACGTTATGTGCATGATGGCACGAGGCTCCAGCTACCACCTGCGAGGTGGGTTTACCATCCCGCTAGACAGACAAGGAAACTGAGGCACAGGAAGGTGGGCGGGTGGCATGCATTGGTGCTGGTCCTCCTGACAGTGTCTCCCTTTGACTGCCACCAGCAGAGAAACCAGCACTTGGTGCCTGGCACTGGCAAGCTGCTCGCACGTAGCTGTTCCCATGCCCTCTGGCTGCCCTTGCCCTCACCCTTTCCCAGAGGGGCCAGGCCACAGGGCTGAAAAGCCAAACTCACAGCCCAACCCGCTATTATACAAATGGGGAAACTGAGTCTGAGATGAGGGGAGGGACTTCCCTGACGGTGGGCTTGAAAACCAGCCCTGATACTCAGGGAGGCCCGGCTGACTCTGGGGGCAGCAGTCCGGGAGGGAAGGGAGCCAGGAGAGGCTGTCTGGCCAGGGTGGGGGCAGCCAGGAGGAAGGAGCATTGTGCTCTAGATCCCCCTCCCCCTGCACCTCACAACAGAGCTGCCCTACGCCTCACCCCTCTGAGCCTCCCCTCTCCTCCCTTTGCAGAGACTCCCAGCCTGGGAGCTCAAGCCTCTGGGAAGTGGGCATTGATCAAATGAGGGGCAGTGAGTGGCATGTACCTCTACTGGCAGGTGTGAGAACAGGTGAGGTAATGCAGGTGAAAGCCTGAAAACTGGACAGAAATGGGAGTTGTTGTTATTTTTATTATTACTGCATCAGATAACTGGTTGGACTGCATTTTTCTCTCGTTGCTCTGGGGCCCTGCAGAAACAGCTCCAAACTGTGCTGGAAATTCAGAAAAGGAGACCTAGGCCCTACCCCAGCTCCTGCCAGACTTAGGGGGTGCTTTGCACAAGATCCTCCCCTCTCTTGGTCCCCATCACCTATTGGGCTGATGCAGTGTCTGAGCAACTCCGATTTGGCCTCTGGAACTTTACAACTTTGTGGCAACTCATGCCTTGTTGAAATGGTGGTGGTGAGGAGTGGGGGGAGTGGGGGACTCCTTACCCCGAGCAAGCATGCAGGGGATACCCATCAAAGCTTTGTCTCTCACAGGTCCCCCAGCCCCTCAGCCAGGGGGCTTTGTGGGTGTGACTCATCTCCAATGGGTTGGCCTTCCCTCTGCCCTGCAGCTTCTAGGCAAGGAGAATGTTGTTCCTCCCGAGGCCTCACTGTGCCAAACTAAACATCAAGGATGACCCCAGTCAGCGGGGACAGGGGCAGACCTGGTTGGTCCAGGGCTGCCAGGCAGAGGAAGCTGGGGGAAGGAGAACCATACCTTTGCAGGCCAAGGAGCTGACGGTGGCTGCCTGCCCAGCCGGGGAGACAGAGTGTGCACATCGCCACCTAGGCCCCGAGGGGGGCAGCGCAGCCAGGCCGAGCTCCAGGGTGACTTCTGCCGGCTCCCTCCACACTCACTGTGCACCCTGCCATTGCTGGGGCTGGCACAGGGTGCCGTGCCCACACAACCACCACTCTGTCTTCTGGTCTTCACTGCAAGGCCAGTAGCTGATGGTGGGGAGGGTTTGCATGGGTTTTCTGTCTCAGCTTACTTAGCAGCTGACTGTATGACCTGGGGCAAGAGACTTCTGTGAGCCCATTTCCTCATCTGTGCCAAGAGGGACTCTTTCCCCCTTGCAGAGTTGCTGAGCCTGAAGTGGGAGATTGTGAGGTATCTTGCATTGCCTCTGTTCATAGTGAGTGTCAAGGGCCAGTTGTTGATTCCTTCCTTTCTCTTTCCTCTGCAGCTGAAGCCACAACGTGCTTGGAGAGCACCAGAAAGGAAGCAGGTGCTTGGGGGAGTCAGGGGAAGTTTCATGCCAAAGAGAGAGCATTGGAATAGGGTTTTGGGGAACGAAGAGGAGTTTCCTAGGCACACCAGAGCTCCACAGGGGTAGGAGCCTTATTGCCTTGAATTTTCCTTGTTCCCTCAAAGCCTTGCACACTTACATGGGTGGATGGCAGTTTGGGAGGCAGGGACACCTTAAGTTCATAAGGACATGGAGGCATGTCCTGGTGGGAGAACTACAAAAAGTGACTGCACATGTGAGCTCATGTGCCTGTGTTCCTTGGATGACTGTGATGTGAGCGCCCCACCTTGCTGCCCTTATGGCCCAGCCATAGACTGGACCAAATGATGACCAAGCCCTGGATTCAATCCTCAAGTGGGTTGAAGGTGGCTGCCCTTTAAGATGACTGTCGAACTCCTTGTTTGGGATGAGGGGTTTGTGCGTGCATGCATGCGTGTGTGTGTGTGTGTGTGTGTGTGTGTATGTGTGTGTGTTGGGAGATTGCCTTCTCATTATTTTCCTCCAGGAACCCAAATATAAACTCTGAACACTATATCAATGGCCCTTTCTGGTGTGCCTCTGCCTGTTTCTCTGACCCTGCAGGCCTTTGTCAGATGATGCTGAGCATGCTGAGAAAAGTAAAGCAGGGCAAAGGCTAGCAGAGGATGCTGGGGGGATGGGGGTGGCCAGTGAAGGTCTCTTTGAAAAGGTCCTCCTCTAGCAACAGCCCTTCAAGCTTGGGAGCAAAGCCCACCTGACCTTCCAAGCTGCTCTGGGCATCCCTCTGGGGCCCCATGACCTTGGGAGCTTCTTCCTGTTGGCTCCAGGCTGCCTGGCCTAGCCCCTTCTGACCATGTGACCTTGGACAAGTTGGCTAGCTTTTCTTTGCCTCAGTTTCCTCCTCTGCTAACTGGGGATGAAAGGACCTGCTGCTCCAGTTAGCTACGGCTTCTGTCATCATTGGCAGAGGGGCGTGGCTAACATTCTGCTTGTCTTTGGTGTTTGAGGCACAGACAGGCGGTTTGTTATCAGCCGTGTTGCACCGGTCCTGTTTTTTTATTTCTCTGGCCCTCTGGAGACACTGAAAACAGAGTGGGAGGAACTTCCCAGGGCAGCTGGACCAAGGCGTGGGTTGCCCTTCCAAGTGCTGCATGGGAATGGTGACTAATCAAGCCCCCAGCTCTGTGCCAGCATGGCGCCCAGGCTCCCATATTATCTTGTCCCACCCAACCCTCACAACAGCCCAACAGCCCCGCCCTGCGGATGAGGAAACCCCAGTACCCTGGCTCTGACACCCCCATGGGTGGCTGGGGTTTAAAGTGGGTCAGCCTGACTCTCCGAACAGCCACTGCGGAGAAATATCTTCCAGCACGTGTTGGGCAAACACTGACCACGGGCTCTGTGACCAGGGAGCCAGGGGTTGACTGAGGGGATTAGGGTCAGAGCAGATCTGAGGAGGCCCTGAGTGGGCAGTGTCACCTTTCTCTGGAAACTCTGATTGTACAGTTTATGTGGCTGATTTCAACCATGCTCTTTTTGGGATGAGAGCAAGAGCCTGTTTCTGAGCTCTGGCGGCTGTGCATGTGACATTCATATTGCCTGGCTCTATCTGGTCACCAAAGGAAGAACAAACCCGGTGGCAGGGAAAACCCAGAGCTGGAGACATTGTACCCCTTGTGCGTGAACCTATTGCGACCCACACTGCATGGTGCCCACTGGCCGCAGATGCCCTTCGGGTGTAAGATGTGGAAGAGAGTGTGACAGCTGGGGTTACCACACCAGACACTCACCCTGGCTTGGATGGCGGTGACCTTGGCCAAGTCCCTTTCCTATTCTGGGTCCTATGGTCTCCCTTGGACATGGGGCTGTGGTGAGAAAAGTGGTTTTCCCTCCAGGTCTGACACAGGACACGACCCCTCATACCATCAGTCTGTAGACATTTATTGAGTGTTCGTCAGTGCCAGGCACAGCTCTAGGAGTTGGGGTTACACATGAAGGGCAAAGACAAGGCCAGTTCTCAGGGAATTTGTGCTCCTGAGGAGGTGGACACGCTAACAGTAAATATGGTGATTTCAGAATGTGCTGAGTGAGTCTAAGGTGGTCTGGGAGCCAGCAAAGGGGCAGCTTATGTGCTGGTCGGAGAGAGGCTCCCCAGGGAGGTGGTGTCCGAGATGAGACCAAAAGGAAGTACTCTGTTCTGTGAAGCTCTAGAAGAGTGTGAGTGGCAGAAGGGAGGGCATGTGCAAAGGCCCTGAGGTGAGAGTGAGGTTGAAGCAATATATGAAGCAGAAAGGCGAGCATGGATGACAGTGTTCAGTAAGATGTATCCCACTTCCCCACAGAGGGTTTCATGGTTGGGAGAGGGGTGAAAGGATGTATGTGCTTAATGGGGACAGGGTTTCAGTTGGGGGGGGATGAACTAAGATGGGTTGAGATGGTAAGCTTTACATGTGTTTCACCACAATTAAAAAACAGAGCCAGGCACAGTGGTATGCACCTGTAATCCCAGCGCTGGGAGGCTGAGGCCAGGGATTACTTGAGTCCACAGGTTTGGGACTACCCCATAGCAAGACCTAGTCTCTTTAAAAAAAAAAAAAAGAGAGAGAGAGAGAGAGATGTTCATTTTATTTTTATTGAGGTAACAGTTGGCTTATACTAGTGTTGCTCTTTGGAAATAGATGATCTTTTTTTCCTTGATTAGGAGTTTGGGTATTTCCCTGAGAGTAATGGGATGCTGGTGCAAGACATCGAGATGTATACGGCATATCCTTCCTTTTGAAGGCTGAGTGTGTGTATATGTGTGTGTGCGCGCATATATGATTTTATATTCTGTGTGTCTATGTGTGTTTTATCTTCAGGTATCGCTGGCTGCTCTGTGGGAAAAGGATGCTGGGGCAGTGGGAAAGGATCCAGGCAGGCCAGTGAGGAGGCTAAACAGCTGTCCAGGAGGGAGGTGTGTGTTGGGCCAGGCCTGTCGCTGTGGACAAACAACTGGATGGGTGGACCCAAGAGGGACAGTGAAGGGTAGCAGGACTTGTAGGAGGACTGGGTGGGGAGGCAGGAAGATGTGTCACTTGAGACCCTTGGTTCCCCAGCACAAGTTTTCTGAGCTCATATGCTCAGAACACACTGGACAGATGTTGCAGGCTGGGGGGCTGTCAGTGGGCACTTCAAGCCTGACCACATCCTGTTCAGGCAGTGGCAGCGCACCCAGGGCTTAAGAGCATTTCGAGACCTCATCTTGCCATCTTCCTGCCTCCAGACTGTACACAGATAAACCCCTTCCCCCACGCCCCAACTCCAAGAGGGATTCTAGACCTGCTGGTATTCATGCAGGGGTTCAGGGTACTGCACCCTGCTGGGGCCTTTATAACTTGCAAAGCCTGGTCACAGCCCCAGCCCATCTGATAAATCTGGGCATCCTGAGAGGTTGGCAGGGCACGTATTCCTTGATTGTACATTGGAGGAAACTGAGTCAGGGAGAGGCTGTGTGCTTCTCACGAGGAAGTATGCGGCTTCCTCGAAGGCGTGTCTGTTCTTGGCTTGAAAGGCCAGAGGAAGGCGTGGAAGCGCAGGGCATAGTGGGGCGGGACCCAACTGAGGGAAGCCAGTCTGAGGTACATGTGATATGGCGGTGAGGCCAGGTCATCACTGTAAATTACAGGGGCCACTAGCAGTCTTGCAATTATGGGAGACCAGCTCCCTGTCTTTCTCCAAGATGCGGGGTTCTGAGGCCCACATCGGCAGCCTCCCAAGGGGTCCTGGAGACCACCCAGAGTTGTGGTTCCGGTCACTGCCTTTCCAGACAACACAAAGCCACTGGCTGTCTCTGCCACCAAATGCAAACTCAGTTGGCCTGGGTAGGAGATACTGCGATTTCTCTGAGCATCCATGGTTTGGAGCATGTTGAGCTGGGAATTGGAGGTGCTTCTAGATGCTTGACTCTCATCTCCCCCCCTTTAGCCAAGTCCAGGAATGTGTCTTACTACAGACAATCGGCATCATGGCTACAAACCAGAGATTTCCAGGACTGGGAGTAACCGAGAATCCTCCCATTCATCCTCTGGCTTTCAAGGGGGGTGTCCTCGCTCTTCCAAAGACCAACCCAGCCAAGGGGAATATCTTTCCCTCAAAGAGCTCCTCACCCTCAGGCCTTCCTTCCTGTGGGGAGTAGCTTCCAGCTGGAGACCTCTCGCCAAGGATGACAGACATATTGCTTCTGCCCATGGTGTGTAGTCCCTCCTCCATGGCAATATCTTGGGGGACCACCCCCCAGCTGACCTCGCAAGGCCACTGGTTTATGAGGGGTTCACCACAAGGGCAGATGATGAGAGCCCCATCTTCCACTGAGCAGATGACATGTGGTGGTGAGGGGAGGGGGTGGTTTGCTGCAACAGTGAGGAGAGAGGGCTTGTTTTTCTGTTGAGGTTGCTGTCAGGATGGAGCCCACAGCTGGGCCTGAGAGCCTGCCTGAGAGTGAATTCAGTGCAGAATACAGCAGAGGAAGTGGCAGAGAGGTCTGGGAGCCTGAGGGGGATGGAGAATCAGATGCTTGACCACTGCAGTTGAGTGCTTGAATCCAGGTCCTCCAACTAGAGACCTAGGGCTGTCTGAAGCCAGAGGCCGTGGCCTTCTAGTTACTTGAGCTGTGAGTTATCCTTTCTGCTGAACAGGCCACTTGGTGTTGGTTTCTGTCACTTGCAGCAAAGCGTACTGGCTCCCCCCAGGTCCTGCCTTCTGGTGCAAGCTTGCGTCCTTGGGCCCTGCCCTCGGTGGACCTGGGGTCCTCTCTGTCTGCAGTGTTGGGTCTTGCTCTTCCCGAGGCTGCTGGCCAGATGCTCTGTCTCCTCTTGGACACTGTTCTTGCTGCTTCTCCTTTTTCCAGATCTCTCTTTGACCCATGGGAGACGCCCCTGTGATCACTTTGCGGAATAAGGAGATTTGCTGGTCCAAGAAGTGGCCTGGGGAGGGCTCAGGACTTGGAATCAGGGCTCAGGGTGCCCAGGAGTCTGTCTTTCCATACTTCCCCCTGCTCTCTCTGCCCCCCTTCGGGGCTGGCCTCATTCTCTCCCTTCTGTGGGGTACTTGCTCGGCCTCCCTGCTTGGCAACTCCCACTCAGAGCCCCTATCTACTGGGCTCCTGCCAGGCCCCAGCGAGGCCAGGCTTTCTTGGGGTCACATGCCCCCTCTTGGATCAGTCGCTGCTGTAGGGAGATGAGGGGTAGTCCTTGACCATATCCAAGTCCTGTGGGTGAAGCCTGCGGGTATCATGATTGATGGAGCTATGTTGATGAGGAAAGTTAATTTTCCAGAGCCGGGGAGGGAGGCTGACCATGGACAGAGGATGGACACAGAGGTTGCAGGACAGAAAAGTGCAAGAGCTACCAGCCGACTTGGCCACCACCACTGTTGTCATCTGCCAGCAGTACTGAATCCTAGCATGGTTCCATGAGGATCTTCCTTTAGGAACCCCACCCCCCACCCACCTACC
>PVHY01030578.1:0-13320 GCA_004024945.1 Uropsilus gracilis
GCGTCCAGGTAGCGGCCAGAAGTGGGAGTTGGAGGAGAAAGCCCCCTGGAAGAGTGAGCTGGAGGGGACGAGGAGCCATGGCGGCTGGCAGAAGTGTGGCCAGCGTGGAGAGTGTGGCGATGTAGCAAGGTGCTGTGGGGAGCTGGTACCTAGAGACGGCCAGCGATTTGGAAGGCTGATTTCTTCATCAGCCACCGTGAAAGAAGCTTGAAGCACCTGGGAGAAGTCGAGCAGCGTGGGACACCGGAGAGAAAAGAAAGGAAAGAGAAGACGCCGGCGAAAGGATTGGACTTTGTGAAAGTGCCTTCCTCTGAGGTTCAGAGGAGCAAAGGAACCGTCATAGATTGGACTGTGCCTTGGGGACCTTTGGGTCTGAGAATGGTGACTGGGGTAAGATAACTGCCACGTGCGGCTTTCACGACGTTTTGTTCTCCCTGTTCAGCTCCCTTGTTAATGAAACCCTGTTGTTAATTGGTATTTGGAGTGGCAACTGCTAGGCGCAGGTGAAACGGACCTTGGGGTTTGCAATTTGGAGGCTTTTGCCTCGTGCCCCGACCCGATATCAGTTACAAGCAGCTCCAGAGTTTAACTGGACAAAGAAGGAGTGAACTTGAGGGGAGGAACTGGAGCTGGTAAAAATTAAGATTGGAGTCAGACTGCTTGAGGGAAAGAGTTGTGAGGAAGAGCAGTCCGAGAGTTTGTGGTTTGAAATGAAAATATGGTCAAGTTGTCATTATTGGTAATAATAAAGCCAGCTGACCAGGAGGGTGAGTGACTAAGGCAGGACAGAGGGAAAGGCATTACAGGAGATGAGATGGGGGACAGGAGATTGGAAAGATAATCCTTGTGGACACTGCAGTCATCAGGAATTGAAACAAAACTAACATTGAAGAAGCAATGGAGAACCAGAGCTGATGGCTCTGGGGATATGAGGGGCATGGCCTGGGGTATCTACAACAGAAGTGGGATGGTTGTGTCAGTGGGAGCAAGGCAGGACCCTTCTCTCTTGGACTCTGCCTTGCACTAACACCTGCTGGCCATGGGGTGAGCTCCCTCCAAACACTCAAAGGGCCCCCAAGAACAAACTGTTGTTTGGGAGTGAGAAGAGATCCATTCTTCGTGTCTGGTGGGTCTGAGCCCTGTGGACCAAGATGACAGTCAGGAGTGGGAGATGGGGTTAGGTTATACTAACTCACAGCAAAAGGAGGGGGGGGTGGAGGAGGAGGGTGGATAGAGACTGGCACAGGGAGTGCTACAAATACTCACCTACCAGGTTATATTGAGAGGAGAATTACAAAGGTTGGTCAACAGGTGTGGGATGAAGACGAGACCCAGGAGGGAGGGAGGGAGACACAAGAGAGGGTCTGGGTCTTTGCTAAAAAACTGAGCTACACCTGCCTCTGCAGCTCACTCAGGAAAAACGAAGACCCATAGGCAGAGTCCCACCATCCACGTCAAATTCCTCACCACTCTCCTGAAAGTGACTTACCAGCAATTCCCTGGCCTGTCCCTTCTTTGCTCAGGGCTCCACAACATTCAAATCACATAGGTGTTAGCTTGCTGGCTTTTGAGGAACAAAAGATGAGATTAAGGAATTCACCACTTATGCCATCACCTACATAAGAAACTGGCCTCCTCATCAAGGTTTCCCTTTTCCATGTGGCACCAGGCCCAGACCGTTCTTAACTGTCACCTCTTCTGCATACTGTACCACCCCACCCTCCAAATCCCCAGCGCACAGTCAAGCCACCACCACACAGTCAAGCCTGGCCTCAATCACTCAATGAGAGGCCAGTGATAGTTGCTGGGCATGTGTGCTCTTCCCCCACCTCCCTGCCACCCAAGTGCTCCACAGCTACCATGGAAGAAGATGCTCACTACAGCTTTCCTTTGTCCAAAAGTGCCTGCCAACTCCCACTCTCTAGCTAGAATTCTTAAGCTGTCACCAGGGCCCAGCCCACCCACTCCCTCCCTCCCACCAACCACATCAAGCATCTCCCCAAACACAACATGTGCATTTCACCCCACTATCTCCATGCTGCTCTCCCTGGCCCACATGCCTGTCCCTCAGCTCAGCCTGTCAAAGCCCTATTCATCCTCTTAGGTCTAATGTTCCCTCCATGCAGCCTGGTGTCTGCACTATGCTGAGGCCCAGGGGCCTGGAACTGCGTGGGGCCCTCTAGGGGATGTGGATTTCCTCGTGGACAGAAACAGTGACTGACTTATTGAATGTCTTTCCTCACCAACCATCACAGTCTGGCACAGGAGCAGAGTGGCACATAACTGGGTTTCCCTGTGAACAGATTATAAAAGCTTTCCAAACCTGCCTTCCTGTATCTGACTGACCACAAAGGACTGAAACCTCTACCTCCCAGTCAGCCACACTGCCCTCTGGGCACTTCCAGGAAGAAGCCTCAGAGCTGTCCAGACTAGAAACCTCTCTGGTCCCTTGCAGGCTTCTGAACCCCTGTGACTTCCATGCCTTACCCTGGTCTCCACCTGCTGATCCAAGGAAAGTGGGTCCCATCAACTCCCCAGGACAGGCCTGCCTGGAACCTGGGCCCCCTGGCCCCCTGGACACCCCAAGTTTTCTCATGACCAGGTTTCTTTGTCCTTTCAGGCAGGCCGTGTCCCTCCGGGCATCACTGCCCATCTCTCAGGCTGGTACCGAAGTGGTACAGAAGTGGAGCTCTGAATGGTGTGTGGAATGCCAGTGTGGTCTGAGAAGTAGCCATGGGGACAGTAGACTGGGCTGGCTCAGGTTTGGGGTATCCATTTCTAGGCCAGTCTGACACCCAGACCTGGACCTGGTGTCTCCAAGCTCTCTTCCTTGGGGACCCATGCAGAGATCTGTTTCAACTGTCAGTGAACCCAGGTCTGTGTGGGAGCCTACTCTTTAAATAAGCCCCCTCCAAGTTTTCTGGGAGCTGGGTTTCAAGGGAGCAAGCAATTGGGTCTGGTGAACATTGGACTTAGAAACAGATTCTTCAGTGTGGATGGATAAATGGGGATAAATATATTCTCTGGCCACTCAGCCTGGGCTGGGGAAGCAGCCCAACGACCATCAAACAGTGATGTCCCAATGTCCTGGCCACAGAGCCATCGGATGGCCTCTGGAAGCCACCTCATCCACTTCCTTCCTGCTACAATGATGTGAGTCTGGAGTCCTTTCCAGCTTTTCCATGCTGCCACCTCATGGTGGTCAGAGCAGCTCTGCTCACAAAGCTTCCTTTCCATGCACCCACCAAGTTCCCTGGGACTTTTGTCAACCCCAACATTGTCTTGCGCCTGTCCTGGCTTTTGGGCCAGGATGACGAGCCCACAGTCTGGCATTTCTGCAGACTCCTCAGCCCCCGCTTCAGGCTCCTCAACTGCATCATGCCTGTGGCAGGAAGCAGGCGACCTGAGAAGCCATGAGTCAGGCTGGCTGCCAGAACTGGCCCTGCCGGTTCCTCATCCATCTAACCGCACTGTCAGCAGAAGCCCAGGCTTCTTGGGCTGGATACCACACAGCCTGGGAGGCTCAGGCTGTGGAGCTGGTCCAAAAGAACCCGGTCCATCCAGATCAGGGAGCCCCCACAGATGGCAGGGATCATCCCCTATGACAGAGACCATCAGGCCTAGGGGACAGACTAGGCAGGTGGGCTTGGGAGGGCAAATAGAATGTGCGACTCAAAGGAAAGTTGGTGAGGACACGCTGCCCCATGGGCCCTGGGTGAGGGAACATTGTCTGCCACTACCCAGAAGAAAAGCTCTGCCAAAGCCTCTCCAGCACCCCAGATTCAGTCCTTCACCTCAGGAAACAGGTGAAGGGGATTCTGGATGCCAGAGAGCCTCACACTGTAGTCTCAGTAATTGGTGCTTGTGGATCTGTGTGTCTGTGTGTAGGTGTGAATGTGTTCTTATGAATTTGTGCATCTGTGTGAGCCTATGTGTATTCATGAGTATGTATGAATGTGTGTGTATGTCTGAGTGTGTGTGTGAGTGACAGGTGTAGAGGGAATTAGATTTGAATTTCCCCAAATTATTCTCCTACGAGCAAGGCAAGGCCCCATCTCCCAGAGCTTCCGGTGAGGCGGCAAAAATTAAAAGACCAAGTTGATAATGGTAACGTGGTGTATTTATAGACAGATGTGAACTAGTTCATGCTGATATCCCCTGGCACAGGAGGGGTCTTGAGCCCCATCACAGCTGCGCAACCAAGCTCTATGAACATCCCCATAGCTCACAAGCATTGCCCTGAAACCACTCCTGGGTATGAGATACCCACTGAGAGGATGCCCATGCTCTTGGGGGTGCACCAGGGTAAAGGCCCCTCACCTGGATTGCACCTCAGGAATCATATGGTGAAGAATGAGGGGCCCTAGGTACCCCAAGCAGGACCTAAGCAGGGGTGTTGAAAGTGGCTGTTTCCCCAAACAAAGGAGGCACTGGGCACTGGCCATGGCTGTTATCCCGTAAGCCCCACTAGTCCCGCAGAACTTTTTTCCCAGTAGGAAGATTTTCCTGTTGAAGGGAGCAGTGCAGAGACTATATTCTGATGCAGACGCTCCATCTGCTTGTGGAGTATCTTCAGGTAGCCCGGTTAGAGGACTGAGGAAAAGGGGGGGGGCTGTCCCAAAGGGCCACATAGAGCAAAGTGCCCAGGCACAAGCCCAGGGTGGGCAGCAGGAGGGTTGGCCTGGAAAGGTCAGTGCGAGGGCATGAGGCAGCTTCGCACTGGGATAAGGGGGGAGTCGGCTCTCCATTCCCCTTCTCTCCACCACCACCCACATTGCCAACCTTGCCTGACTGTGGCCATGTCACAGTTTTCTACCTGGTTTCTGGCTCTCTTCCAACCTAACAGTGGCCTCTACAGCCAAAATGTGTCCTTTCTCTCAGTATCTCTCCAGCACCTTCAGAGTAAGATGTCCTCCCCCCCACCGCCCCATTCTGCCCCCACCCCAGGGCTCTCCTGGCCTCCCTCCCACCCACCCATCTCCCCCACTCCCTGGTCAGGGCTCAGTCACAGCATGGTCTTTGAACCTGCCTGTCCAACTGTTCTCAGCATCTCCACCATCTTCTGTTACTGACCCCTCTTAATTCTTCAGGTTGTAAGTCCCTGATGGTGGCTGCCAGGCAACCTTCCCTAATCTAGCCCCCCCCCCTACCGAAATGACTCCCACCCCCACTCATTCTCCCACACCAGGCTGTTCTCCTTGGAAATCTCCTGACCATCTGAAACACACACATGTGTACAAGAGTATATATATATATATAGATGCATAAGTGTGTTTTTTGTTCACAACAAACTATGCTCAGAGACTGAGGTTGTCTTTGCCAATCACTTATTGATCACTGACTCACTGCAGACATTAGAATTCATAACAGCACAAACCAATAGCAGACAGGATAACGTTTGCTAATACACACATGATAACGTCTCTCAATGGGCCGATTAGGGCATAACATACTCCAAAGCGATGAGAGATGAATCATACTTTTATCCCAGGAAAACTGCAGATGAAGAAATGGAATCCTAATTTCACCGACAGTTTGCCTCTCCAGCTGAGTATCTGTTGAGCAATCCATGCAACCTGAAGTCGGTTCCGTTTAAGTCACTCCAGGGGGCATGGCTAGCAGCCCAGGTACAGGTGTTGGCAGGCAAGGTGGCCACTCTAGGCTTGTTAGACCAGGGACAGTGACAGACTTGTCACCACATGAGGAGCAGAACCCCCTTCTCTGCCTGAGGCTGCTGCACAGTCAGAACCACCTCTGTCTGTAGGAGCCTAGTCAGCAGGCGCAAGGGTCTTGAAGATGCTGCAGGCTCTGTAGACCAGCAGAGCATGACTCTGTTCAAACAAGGTGCTCTCAAGGTGCTGGTGGAACCTTTAGATTTTAAAGTTCAAGTTCTTCATGCTGTGGACACCACTACACCAAGGACTTGCATCCTCTCCACTCCAAGTGAGAAGGTTGATAGTAAAGTCCTAATGTCGAACTTCAAAACAAGTTATTTAATACAAATCCAGACCACAAACAACCTTGTCCAGAGCAAGCTTTCAAAACATGGTTTTGACATCCTAAGTGAGTGCCAACAAGCTGTAGACCCACCTCTCCATCCACCCACCCACCTCTTCATCCACCCATCCTCCCATCTCTCCATCCATCTCTCCTTCATGGCATAATGTCTGTTTAGCATCTCTCCCTGGTCTATGAAAGTGTGAAGCATCTTTGTTCTGCTCCCAGTGACAGTCCTGATAACCAGTCAGTGCCTGGTTCAGAATTTATATTACATAATAACATTTTAGCTTTATGCGGGGATGGGGTTGGTAGATGAGTGGACCCTGATGAAAGAAATCCTGGTAACCCATGCAGATCCCACACTTACATTGATATCCCATGAGAGTTAAAACATCTGAGTCTTTCAAAATCAAAATTTCTCTTTTTCTAAATATCCATTGCTGTGCTTTGATTCATGATGTTTTGACAACTGTGAAAAACAATACAACTTTCACATGACTATTTTGCCACATTTCTCTTCCCTGTCAGCATTGCAAGTCAAATGATCAACTCTTGTATAGGTCTACTGGATAAGAATAATGTTTCTGTCCTTCAACATGTATGGAGGGGCACTGGGATGCATAGATGGATAAACCAGGGCCCCAGGGCCCCAAGAAGCACCCCGTCTAGACAGAAGGAAGGATGAGGAAATCACAGGCACAGCTGAGTGGGAAGAGGCTTATGCTTATTCACCAGCCATTTAGCCTAAGCTAGCAACAGTGGTAAAACCTTACACTCAGCATCCCAGGATGTCTGGTGCGTCAGCAAAATCTGGCACCGGATGATCTGAACATGATTTCACTCAAGTTTTCCTATAATAAGGATTGATGAGCACATATGCATTACATCATACAGTCCAAAATTACTTAGGTGTTTGTTAGTTCAATACAGAAACTGTTTCTTTAAAAATTGACTCTTCTTCCCTTCGCTCAGAAGTTGGATTTCGCTTGGTAGTGAGTGTATCAAGTGAATAAAAAGAAAAAAGTTAGAATCAAAATAGTCAGTTTCCTCCCCTTGGATAAGTCCTCTGGATCTTAGTCTCCTCATGTATAAAATGAAGTTATTTGCATGGGCCCTGACTTGCTGTTATGTAATTAGAGCTTAAATTACTTAGCACAGTGCCTTGCACACAGCTAGTGCCTGAGAGGTGGAAGCTGATATCACCTTTGGTAGCATCATGTAGCTGAGAGATAAAGGGAATCTGTTCTCTCCTAGCAGAGCCTCTGCTCAGCACCCCACCTGGGCCCCAGTGCATGGAGATGTGGGGTCATAGGGGCTCTGTGTCAACTTCATTAGATACACACTCCTGGCGGGCATGACATGACCTCTCCCTTCCTCCTCCCCAGGGCTGGAGAAGCCCACTCCTTCCCTCCGTGGCCCCCAACCCTGGTCTCTCCCTGTGGGAAGCAGCCACTAAGAGCCTGTTCACTGTGGGCTTGTGATTCACAGAAACCAGGTGGGGCCCAGCCCTGCCCGCCTCCCCTGGCACTGTGAGCTGTTACCCGAGCCTCGGCACCACCCACCGGCTCACCCTGGTTCTCAGCCCCACCCAACCTCCATGCAATTTCAACTGCTCTCAATTGAAGACGCAGGAGAAAACTGTTTCCACATTTGTGTAAAGTTGCCAGGCCTGGGGGGCAGCCCGCCCCCTGACCCTGCACCCGGTCTTGGTCACACTGGCCACACCTTCAGTGCACCCCAATCCCCAAGCAGTTCTGCCTGTCAAGCCTGGGTAGTGCAGTCTGCTGGCGCCGCCGGGGCGCTGGGGCTGCTCTCCAGGAAAGTGAGGCCAAGCACGTGGAGCAGGGCTTCCCAGGGCGCGCTGAGCCAGGCCGGGCTGCACTTCACATGAGCTGCATCTCAGCACCCACCTTACCCGATGTGGGGTTCTCAGGATCACACCTGGCGGGGAGGAGGTATTCCTGGAAAAACAGAGACTTGAGCCAGCCCAGAGGCATGGGGGTGGGAGGTCCCAGAAACAACACATTAGCCTGATAGCTGGCATTTAGGCCAAGCCTCTGCCCACCCTGGGTTCACTCTCTGTGAAGAATGAGGGGTGAACCACCAACAAAGCAATGACGGGTGTGTTCGTGAGCTAGTGGTCCCCCCCCAGTCGCCCCTGGACATATGAATGGGCCTCCTGAGAAGGAGGAGGCAGCTTCACTGGGCTCTTCCACTCTGGGACACCCCCACACATGCCTTGCTGCACTTCTATCGGTGTCACATCCAGGAAAGCGTTGGGGTGCTGGGTGTGGCATCGCCCCTTACCAGGGTGAGGGCTTAATAGGATAGGGGTGGAGGGAGCAGAAAGATCAGGTTTGCAGGTTCTGGGTAGAGGGAGGAAGGCACCAGGAGGGGCTGCTCTGTCTGCAAGGGAGCCGAGACCATGACCTCATGCACTGTGTCCTGACCCCAAGCCTGCCCCCAGCCAGTTCACGGGGATTCTAGCATGGCACTGCATATTGGGGAGACTGGGGGTACTCCTCCAATCTGCCAGGGCCATGTGCCAGGAAATTCCGGGACCACAGACCTGATTTCATTCTCAGCTTCATCACTTTTTAATTGGATGATCTTTGACTTGTCACTTAAACCGCTGAGCCTCAGTTTCCTCTCTCTGGTGCGGGGGAGAGACCTGGGACTCGGTAGTCGGCCTGTGGAAACATGTAGAGTTGCCAGGCCAGGGTCTTGTCCCAGTGCTCAAGGGAGAGACACCCGAGGGCTGTGTTGTGTAGGAGGAGGGGGCTCAGCTGCACCCTGATCAGCCCATTTCCCCCAACTCAGTCTCAGTCTTTCTCCCAAAGGGCAGGTGTCCACAGCCACCCTAACCGGAGAGGCAGTCAGTCCAGCGGGGTCTCCCTGCCTTGCCAGCCAGTGTCTGCACTACTGAGGCCAGTTGGAGAGGATCCAGCCTCCCACCCCAGGGCGGGTCCCACTCCACCCTTTCCAGAAACTGGGCTGCAGTGTCGGGGTGGAGCCCCGCCTGGGAGCAGTTCTGCCACCTCCATCCAGAGCTGCACCCACCTGGGCCAGACAGCAAGAGGGCCTCATCACCCCCGGCCCCAGGAGTCTGGCCAGGAGGCTCTAGGGGCTCCACCAAACCCTCTCCGAGGAGGGGCCAGTGTGGACCCAGCCCTGGTGAATCCTCTTCCCCAGACTTTGCGCCTGGAGAGGGATTGGCAGCATGTTATAACCGGAACAGGGGTGCCAGAGGCTGACTCTGTATCTGTCCGTGCCCAGCTGCCCACGTCGTTACTTCTCTGCCCTCCCCAGCAGCCCTGAGATAAGGAATCTCAGCAGCCCCAGAGCTGGGAAGCAGCAGGGCAGGGCTCTGAAGGGAGGAAGCAAGGGTGCGAATCCAGAACAAGGGGTGGAGAGTTGGAGTCCAACTCCCAGGGAGCCTTTGCTCCCTGTGGCTTTCTGCCTCCCCCCCAGCCTCCCCCCACCCCAAGTGGGCACAGTAAGCGATGTCTGCTTGTGACGCTGATATATTTGAAGATGTGATGACAGGCAGGGATCTCTGGCCCAGGGCCCAGCAGAGTCGGACAACAGGGTGTCCAGGGACCTGGTAAGGGTTATGCTGCCAGGTGTGGTAGACACCAGACAGAAACGGCAGTACCTGGGCAGTGCAGGGACTCATGGGGGTCATGGGGTCAGCGAGTCTGGGGGACCTAGACTGGACACCACAGTCAGCCACCCTGCATGGAGACAAAGTCTGGGGCACTCAAGTGATCTTTCCAGAATACTGATGACTTTAGGAGAAAGAGGTAAGGGAGACCTGGAATCAAGGGGCAGAAGGGATCATCACCAGGCCCTGTTAGGGAGGATGCATAGGGTGGGTAGGGAAGGGAGGAGATCCAGATCCTGCCACCACCCCACTTGCTGTTCCAGGGAAGGCAAACAGAGCAGTTGGAGATCCCGGGGGACATGAGGGTGGGTGGAGAATCCCGGTGCCCCAGTTCTGGACCCCACATCCCCATGGCAGGTGAGGGTGGGGCTGCAGTGTCCCATTATGGAAGAGGGGCTGGGTCCACGACTGCTGAAAATGGGGAGAACAGGGCTAAGGCTGAACTGTCCTCAGATCTCTCAGAGCCAGGAATGAGAGCCCTCCACGGGCTAGAAGGCTCCCTTCCTGCCTCTCTGCCCTTCTGAGCACCTATCTCCACCAGAGGCCCTGGATTCTGCAACTGATGTCCTTGTCACACACCAGGCTGGCTCTCTCCCAGGCCTGCCTGCTATGCCCTCACCCCTCCCCGCCCCTCACTTTGACCTTCTCCTCCTTACTCTCCAGGACCCCACCATAGACACCTTTTCCTCCAGGAAGCCCTTCTGCCTGCCAGGGCTAGCCCTGTGATTACAATGAGCTGGAATCTTCTCATTGTCTCTCTCCCACAGGGCTGTGAGTTGCAGGCGACCAGGGATATGCCTCCTATGCCTGGCATCAGGTCTGGCAGATATTTCATGCTCAAGAGATATTTGTTGAATGAATGCTTGGGTGAATGAATACATGGGAAATGAAGGAAGGTCCCCAGTTAAGCACCCAGCTACCCTGGAACCATTTTCTTTTCATCACTAGCACCTGTGCCAGCGCTAGGCGGGGGCAAAGGAAAGTAAGGTCTGCACATCTACCAGTAGGAGGGTCCATGAGTGTCTGATGGTCTAACCCTGGTGAGCACAGCTGGAGCAGGGGCCAGAGGGCTCCCTCAGGCAGGAAAGGTGCTGGGGGCAAATGCTTGCTCATTCCCCTCTGGTGGGTGACAGTGGAAAACTCTGAGGACTTCCAGGCAGAGGGAACAGCCTGAGCCAGGGCTCAGACACACTCAGACAACTCCATCCAGGGGATTATGAGAGCTGCTGAACAAGGTGCTCTTATCCCACCGTGCTTCTCTGAACTGGACCGACGTCACTGGCTATTCTCTGCATAACAGAGAATAGGTTCCAGTTCAAGCCCAAGAGGACATACGGATCATGGAAAAGGGAAACGAGGCACCTAGGCCAGCCCACCCCTCTTGGTAGAAAAGTTGCCCCAAGAAACGGGCCATCTTCCTTCTTCGGGGCTCCCTTCTCCCAGACACAGCTTCTGAGGGCTCTGGCAAGAGGAGACAGGGCCTGTGAGAAGGCCAGTTTCCAGGAGCATGACTCAGTAAGGCATGCTCCACCCCTGGCCCCCCTAAATCCTTACCCCAGCCCACCCCCACAGCACAGCCCCTGTGTGAGCACTTGGTGTCTCACAGTGAGGACACAACTTGCCCTTTCTGAGGTTGGTGTCCTCTTCCCACTGTCCCCAAGGCCCAGGTTCAGAGGAAGCCTGTTGGTCCCTGGCCTCTCCTGCATAAAGCTGGGGGGAGGGAGTCCCACCAGAACCCCAGGCAAGAGCTCCTTCAAATTTGGCTGAAGTAGGGGCCAAGTCCATCAGGGTGTGCTGTCCACCCTGACTCCCTGTGAGACTGGGTTCTTGCCTCAGATCCTCCCACCCAAAGGAGAAGTGACAGAAATGCCACTAGATATGTGGTGACTCTTTATTAGTGCGTGGTGGGGGGTGAATATGGGGCAGAGCATGGCGGTGACTTCTGCTAGACCCACTCCTGGCTTCCACGTGGAGGGCACCCCAGATGTCCTGGAGGCCCCGGAGCTGGGAACATGCAGGACAGGGACATGGCCAGGAGCAGATCTTCGGTGAAGGAGGCTCAGCCTTTAATGAGGTACTGTCTACTTCCAGCGCCCAGTGACTTTGGTCTTCCCTCGGGTCTTGGAGCTGCAAGAGAAGCAGGCCAGGTCAAGGGAATGCAGGGCAAGTGGGAGGAGCTAGGCCTGGACCAAGGGGTGCAACAAGGTAGCAGCCTCAGCTGAAGCGAGACCTCAGCAGCGGTCATGGGGGAGAGGAGGACCCGGTGGCATTAGTGGGAGAGAGGAGGAGGCTGCAGGCAAGGAAAGGAGGGACCCAGACACTTACACTTTCTGGTTATCATTGATCCTGTTTCGGAGAACATTGATCTGCAAGGAAAATGGGAAACATGGAAATGGAGGTGACCACTGAGCTGAGTCCCAGGTAGCCCGGGGATGGGGGAGAAGGGGCAGCAGAGAGAGAAAGCAGGACAAGGGAGAGTAGGGAGGTGAAGTAGAAAGACGGGGAAAGAGGAGGAGGAAAAGGAAGGAGGAGGAAAGAGAAGGACAGAGGAAGAAGAGGAGGAGGAAGATGAAGGAGGAAGAAAGAAGGAACAGGATTTCTAGATGGGATAGGATAATTAGGGGTTCCAGAGAGCCCCAAGGAGCATGACTCAGCATGGCCCCAAGCTGGGGTCCAGGAATAAGTCTTTGCTCAGCCCAGCAAGCCCTTAGACACCCCCAGCAAGCAGCAGCCCTTGGGGAGTACAGGCGACTGTAGGAAAGGAGGCCCCAGGGCAGGTGGAGGGGTGCAAAGTAGCAGGGACAGGAGAAGGGGCCTGACCACCAGCAGACTTGAACCCCATCAAACCGGAGAACATGGGCGCCTGGGGGTGCAAGGAGCAGGCTGACCTCATACTTCTGCTGCTTAAACTTCTCCTGCAAGTCAAACTTCTCTGCCTCCAGGTTATAGATGCTCTGCCACAGTTCCTGGGCCTTCTCTCTGTGGAAAAGGCCATGTTGGAGACAGAGTTGGGGGACCAGGGAGTCATGACCTCCATCCGGATGCCCACCCAGCCCCCATGGCTGCAGGCTCTGTCCCTCCTCCAGCCTGTGGGAGGGGGTGGGGGGGTTAGCCAGGTACCCAAACCCAAAAGGTAGAGCCCAGAACTGAGGAAAAGATAACAGGGAGTGTAGGGCAAAGTTCTGGAAACAGAGGGAGACACCCTCTGGCACTGCAGAGCCTCTGGTTCAGTCCCTTCCCACCACCTGTGTGCCCTGGAATTAGGTGAGGTTCAGACAGGCAAGGAGCCTCCTCAGCCCTCTCTCCCCATCAGCAAAGCACAGATGCCCAGCTGGAGACACCAGCCCAACCCTGGGAAATCAGATGGGCAGCAGTGCCCCCTGGTGGTTTGCAGTGCCAGTGCCTTGTGCCAGGACCGCTCCAGGCCAGCGCCTCAGCCCCACCTCAGCTGATCCTCATTCAGGTGGTCAATGGCCAGCGCTTTCCTCCTCTCAGCTAGAATCTTCTTCTTCTTTTCCCGCTCTGTCTGCCTCTTCCCACTTTTCCGCTCAGTCTGGAGATGACAAGCGGGGGAGTTGGCTAAAGCAGCCTCCACCCCACCCACCCATCCCCTCCCCAAATCTAGCAGGCAGTGGGGCAAGGCCTGCAGAAGGGTC